>JAPSGF010000154.1:350204-533222 GCA_035772895.1 Perdix hodgsoniae
TCTCTTTTTTCTTTTTTTTTAACCCAGGTACTTACAATAGTTTTAAGACCATCAAGGAAGTTAGTTTGACCATTAAGCTCTTCAGGCAACAGGGGGAATAAAGCCCAGCTTGGCATGACTACCTGAACTTCATACCTATTATTATACAATGCTTCCATAGTGCCCTATTGAATATCCTCTAACAGTCCAGAGACGTGATATATCATAACTGCTAATTTGCAGTTGTGCTTGCAGTACCAGCCAGTCTGAACACGTACATAGATTGACTGGATCATGTTTGCCAAGCACACTTTATCTTTGCAGAGGAAAATCATCCATTACTGTACTTAAGTTTCTCTTTCTCTTCCTGCACTGTTCAGACATTTTAATTAACATTATTAAAAAAAAAATATTTGAGACTTACATTTTTCCAAAGCTGGTAGACGTGGGACAACAATTTCTAAGTCCTTAAGCAAAAAAAAAGGAGAGACAGATAGACAACTGGAGATTGCATAATCATGATTTCCTCACATATTAAGAAGAAATGCCTAATAGCTTAGATGTAATAATTGCAGTAATCCATTTTTACTACATAATATATGTTTCCATTAGCAGTAATTCATTGAATACAGATAACCTTTGGAATTTAAAGTGGATAATGCCCTTTTATTGGACATTCTAACGAAGAATTAAATATGAGGAAATTGGTAGTCATTAAAATAAGTGATTTAAGGAGATTTCAAATCTGAATGCCTAAGCTATCAAAATTTCTATTCTGAGGTGTTGAACCAATATGTTTGATGATATTTGTCACATATCCAAGTATTTAAAAGTTATATGTGATCTTCATTGCATACTTACTTCACATGAACAAATTTGAAGGAAAAGATTGCACTACATCTGTGTGGATCTTTCTTACTAATATTCTCAACTAGAAAGTCTTATATTCATGCAGATAGGAAAATCTGTACTGCCTACTTATGATGAGACACATAATAGATCAGAGCTGGGGTATATAATAGTTTTTATGTCATTTTTATATTATTTTTCATGACCAATGGCGACATGTTCAACAAGCATTCCTTGTTCAAAAGCTGGTAAACACAGAGTCATAGTCTCATAGAATCATAAAATGGCTTTGATTGGAAAGGACATTGAAGGAAACTCAGTTCCAAGCCCCTGCTGTGGACAGGGCTGCCTCCTAGTTCTCTCTTGTAAGCTGTTTAAAAGAAAAAGTTCAATTTTCATATTCAAGAAAATTCTTGTATTTTTTCTATGTATATAATATGATACTCCTTCCCAAAAGAAAAACACTTACGTTGTCCTTGATTGGAAACATTGTAATTAAGGGTGCATTTGTAAATACAGAGAATATTCTATACGTTCTATATCTGTTTGCACAAAGTAAAGTTCAGACATTTCTAGGTAGCATCGTGCAATAAACTGCAAGAACTGGGGAACATTTTTCAGATGAACAGCACTGAATAGTAAAATTTCAGATTGATGATGAGCATGCAAATGATCTCAGTTTTAAGGAATAAGAAATACCACTGATTCTGAGAATTTCAAACTGAATGCCCAATTTTAGTCTTTTATCATGATGGATGTGTCTAGGTGGAGCACTTACTTATACTTGTCAAAAATATATGCAATTTTATGATTTTCTAAATTCTCTAATTTGGTACTTATTATTATATTCTAAACATGACTCAGAACATCTGAAATCATTTTCGGTTTTATGTAATATAAATGAATTTCTACTGTGCACCAGAACAAACACAATTAATTTCTTGCATCTCTATATTCTGAAAGGCAGCTTTTATTCTTCATGAAATCCAAACCAAGAGAATATCAGAACTGTGAGGAGACCATACAGAGAAATGCAAATTAAAATACAAAGTTCGTAAGCCCTCTAAACTCTGCTGTTGGGGGTTGATAATTTTTGGTTTGTTTGTTTTGGGTTTCTTTGGTTGTTTTTTTTTTTGTTTGTTTGTTTGTTTTGTTTGTTTCAATAAAGAAGCAGCACCTGTTTGCTGCCAGAGTTTTGAAGACTGAACTTTCTGGCACTAGAAGGATGCTCCTAATCACACTGAGTGCAAACAAATAGAAAGCACTTTCTTCAGTTTATTCACCTGTCTTGCATTAGTCCAATATGTGAAACTAGTAATAGCCTGAATGATATATATATATTAAAAAAAACCCCAAAACCTAAAACTTTGTTTATTCCTGTGCAACTGGGCTTAAGAGCCTGAGATCTATCAGCTCTACAAAAACTTGATGACCAGAAGCTGTATTTCCAGTTCTCTGGGGAACACTTTCTTCCTTAACAAGACACATTAATGATACGTATATCTAAAGATATCTAAAGATATGCATCCATACGTCTACACATATATATAAAGATACGTAAAGATATGTATATCTAAAATATATTTTAATATAAAAATGGATTACATGTTCAACTCATTTATAGTAATGCTTATGGTTAGTAAAAATGCTACTAAAATGCTGTTGATGTTTGTTTTAATTGAATTTCAGCTCTTTTCAAAAGCGATTTGTCATCAACCATGAAGAATAGTCACTAAATAAACCAGAATTGTGACCTTACCCACTTTTGATATAACAAGCCACAAATATGCTTGAATAAACACATACTGGTATATTATAGGCTCCACAGTATAATATATAAAAATGTCAATAAAAAGTTAATTGATTTGCTTATTAAAATATTTTGCTTTTCACAAAACAAAGACAATATAACTTTCTTTAAATGACTGATATTGTTATATATATATAATATATATATACCATTTGCTTGCTTGTCAATGTAAATCAGTCTATCTGGAAAAAATATTCCTTGGACTACCTTAAGTCTTGTTAGATTATCCTTTTCCACCTCAAAAGAAGACACTAATTTTCAGAGAATTCAAGATCATGCAGATTCATTGTTCTGTAGATGAAACAAAATGGTGTTGTATCTGCTGTCTTAGACTGGTCTAAAAAAAGGATTTTTATTTGCCAGCTTTTCCAATAACTGACTCTTTATAGATGAATCATAACACAGTGTTGAAGACTTGGCAATTACATCAATGAGTCTGCACCATGTATTGTACATGACCTGCATACTAAGGGAGAGGAATACAAGGAAGGAATGTTTTTTGCAGTGCCTGAAACTCACCTCATCTCATTATATCCATTGTGTGCACAGTCTGACTCACTTAGATGTAAAACCAGCGTGTCCTACAATCCACAGACTACTAGCTGTTACTGCCTGAGATCCCATGATAAAAATAGTTGCTAAATATCCTGAGATTTCCAACAGAAGAACTCCAGGAAAAAATATTCTGAGACAGATTCAGATTTGTTGTGATCTTCACAAGATATTTAATGGATTCTAGCCAAATGTTCATTTGTGTGAGAAAACACAAGCAAATTTGTCCTGATTTTCAGGGACTCAGTAATTTTTGCTTTTCTCTAGTTCACCTCTAAGATTATACAAAATAGTATGTTTGTATCATCTGTTAAAGGTTTTCTCTGGTCTCTCATAAAAGTCTTGGCGGATAAATGTTAATAACACAGAAGACAACGTCTTTCTTTCCTGAAATTAAATGCCATAAACCCAACAGATTTTCCAAATGCATTGTTACAAACCCATTTTTGTAAGACAATGAAACTATAACATATAAGACTTTTAATGTTCTTTTCTCTTGGAAGTGTATTTTTATTTAGTTAATTTTATCCTTGCCTCTAATTATTTTCTGACAAGATGATGAACAGCAAATACCAAATACCACAGCAAAAAGACAGCAATGTCTGGGAATAGAAAAAAGAAGTCCAATCTGTTCCAAAGTTGTGGTGTTTTTGTTTCTAGCAGGAATAAAGAGCAAAATATCTTGCTTCAACATGCTGATATTCCTAGCTGTGTAATTTTCTGCCTGAAACAGAAGTACGTGTGTATATAAAGATGCGTGCATGTCAGATCACACATACGTATATATATACAGTATGTAAGTATATATGTCCATTTTCCACTGATGTTAGTTTAGCGTTCACTGCTTCAAGACATATTTTTTTCACTCTTACTCCTACAGGATCATTTCAGAAACAGAAGTCTCAGTTTTCTTTGCAGTGAAAAGCTAATTCATATAATCATAGAATCACAGAATGGCCGAGGTTGAAAATGATCTACCCCCTGCTATGTGCAGGGTCACCAGCCACTAGACCAGGTTGCCCAGAGTCACATCCAGCCTGGCCTTGAATGCCTTGATTGTGGATGGGGCATCCACAACCTCCTTGGGCAACCTGTTCCAGTGTGTCACCACCCTCTGTGTGAAAAACCTCCTCCTAATATCTAACCTAAACTTCCCCTGTCCTAGTTTCAAACCATTCCCCCTTGTCCTATCACTACCCACCCTCATCAAGACACATACCCCCTCCTGTTTATATGCTCCCTTCAGGTACTGGAAGGCCACAATGAGGTCTCCTCAGAGCCTTCTCTTCTCCAAGCTAAATAAGCCCAGTTCCCTCAACCTTTCCTCATAGGAGAGGTGCTCAAGCCCTCTGATCATCTTAGTGGTCCTCCTCTGGACTCATTCCAAGAGCTCTGCATCTCTCTTGTGCTGGGGGCCCTAGGTCTAGATGCAGTACTCCAGTTGGGGCCTCACAAAAGCTGAGTAGAGGAGGATAACCACCTTCCTTTCCCTGCTGGCCTCTCCTGCAGCACAGAACATAGTTGGCCTTCCGGGCTGCAAATGCACACTGCTGGCTCATGTCTACCAGGACCTCCAAGTCCTTTGCTACAGAGCTACTCTCGAGGAGTTCTTCTATATAAACATCTGAGATTGCCCTGGTCTTGCAACATCTTGCACTTGGCCTTATTAAACCCAATTAGGTTCACCTGCGCCCACTTCTTCTCTAGCCTGTCCAGGTCTGTCTGAATGGCTTTCCTTCCCTCCAATGTGTCAATTGCACTGCTCAGCTTGGTGTCATCTGCAAACTTGCTGAGGGTGTTCTGGATTCCACTATGTCATTGATAAAGATGTTGAAGTGCACCAGACCCAAGACTGAGCTTTGGGGCACACCACACTTGTGAGTGGCCTCCACCCAGACATAGAACTATTGATTACAACACTTGGGCTGTGACCAGCCAACCAGTTCTTAATCCATCGAGCAGTCCATCTTTCAAATCCACATCTCCAATTTAGAGAGAAGGATGTGGCAAGGGACCATGTCAAAAGCCTTGCAGAAGTCCAGGTAGATGACATCCATCACCCTTCCCCTGATGCCATTGCTTCATCCTAGAAAGCCACAAGATTGTTCAAGCACGATCTGCCCATGATGAAGTCATTCTGACTGTCTCAAATCACCTCTTCATCTCGTATGTCCCTTAACATAGCTTCTAGTAGGATCTGCTCCATGATCTTCCCAGGCACAGAGGTGAAGCTCACCAGCCTGTAGTTCCTCAGGTCCTCCTTTATCCCTTTCTTAAAAATGGCAGTAACCTTTTCCTTTTTCCAGTCACAAGGGATTTCATCTGATAGCCATGATTTTTCAAATATGATGGAGAGCAGCTCAGCAACCACATTAGCTATCTCTCTCAGAACCCTGGGATGCATATCATCTGGCTCCATGGACTTCTGTACATTCATTTTCATGAGAGGCATTGAATTTTTTTCACTGTAACAGTGGAATGGAATCGAGTCCTCTCATCTACACCTAGAGGTTCAGAGTCCTGACCGACACAGAAAGCCTGATCACCAGTGAAGACTGAGGCAGAGCATTTTTTGAGCACATCAGCTTTTTCCATGTCTGAGGAAGCCAGTTTTCCCTTCTCACTTATCAGAGGGGCACACTCCTTGACCTGTCTTCTGCCTGAGTACCTATAGAGCCTCTTATTATTTTTCACATTACTTACAAAGGTCAGCTCCATCTGTACCTCAGCTTTCCTGATCTGATCTCTACACATGAGGACAATGGCCCTTTATTCTTCCTACAGTGTTACTATATTCTTCAATTCCATAGTCAAAGCCTCAAGGTAATTGCTTTCTTTTCTCATTAATAAAAGACCTATCATTAACTGAATAGCTAGGGAATTCTGGTATCTACTCACTCCACAGGTTCTTGATATGGATTCATTCCCACTTTCAAAGGCTTTTTGGCCATTTTCCTATAGAAGGGCCTTACCAAGAGAGGACCACTGAGATACAAGTATGGAGGGTGGGAAACATTACTTTTTGTCCTCTGCTCCCCCAGTACTGCATTCCTGCACTGTGACACTGACTTCACAGGGCTTGGAGAGTGACAGCGGAGCTACTGCATAGCACAGAGAATAATGGTGCCAGTGCTGTGGTATATTTGCCAGAGATTACGGGCTAAGGTGCCTGTAAAACTTCTTCCCACAGAATGCCTTGGGCAATTGGTTTACTTCTCTCTTGTGATGTGATGTGGATTGAAAGCAGTAGGTGTCAGAGTCAGCTGGGTCATTAGGTCAGCTCACAACTTGCTGCCACTGCTATTAGGAATCCTCTCTTACAGGCTGGGTCAAAACTAAAAAAAACACTTCCCAATCTAATCTTCGTTTTGCCAACTGATAAAACTAAAAGAGAAATGTTAAGCTAGTTGACTAACTGATCTTGCATGTGTTTTGATACAAAGAGCTCATGAATATTTAACTACTGATTGGTACCTTTTCTGCAGGAAATGGAGAAAAATTCAGTATAGACTTGAGGTTAGAACTCCTCACTGGACTGTGGGAGATGGCAGTCAAGCTCTGGGTCTCGCACATGTAACGAAGTCAATATCCAGTGTAATGGGTCTCAGTGTGTGGAAAGTGAAAGAGCACACGAGAATCTTTTTTTTGTCACAGTGCAGTGGGGGAAAGCCTGCGGAATGCAAAAAAACTGCTTTACCCCTACCTGATGTCTCATCAAAGCTAGCCGTGCAACCTAGTGCTTCCTATCTGCTACTATGGCCCACAGTTTGGAATATGATAAGTGTGACTGATATTATATTCACCCATATTGAAACATAGTGGAATGTTATGTACTTATTTACTTTTTATACAGCCTTAATAAGAGGAGATGGAAAGACTGGATGACAGGTTAACATTCAGAATCTTTTTAAACCAGGAGTTTTGGGTTTTTTTTGATCATGGGGCAATTTACTTGGTACCTGGCATGATGGCTGCAGATGGAAGTAGCCTGTCTCCACAGGGAAGTAGGGTTCTAGCTGAGGAACTGTCGGGACTTATTGATAGGTGTTTAAACTAGGTATGAAGGGGGAGGGGGACAAAATGAGGGGTGCTGGGTCTGAGGCGGCAGTTCGAGGCTTAAAATGGAGCTTGATGGGTGGAGACAATGGAGTTCAAAGGCATGGAGAGGGGTGGGGTGATGCTGCTTCTCTTAAGTGCCTGTATACTAACGCGCATAGCATGGGAAATAAACAGGAAGAGCTGGAGTTCTGTGTGCAGTTGCAAGGTCATGATCTCATTGCAATCACGGAGACGTGATAGGACAACTTGCATGACTGGAATGTTGTCATGGAGGGCTATGTGCTTTTTAGTAAAGATCGGCTGGCAAAGCGGGGTGGTGGAGTTGATCTTTATGTGAGAGAGCAGCTAGAATGTATTGAACTCCACCTGGGGGAGAGTGATGTAGCAGTGGGGAGCTTGTGGGTAAGAATGAAGGGGCAGGCTGGTAAGGGTGACACTGTTGTGGGTGTGTACTACAGGCCCCCTGATCAGGAGGAGGAGGAAGTTAATGAGGCCTTCTGTAAGCAACTGGGAGTAGCGTCACGCTCCCAGGTGCTGGTACTTATGGGGGACTTCAATTATCCGGATATTTGCTGGACGACCAACATGGCCAGGCATGCACGGTCCAGACAATTCTTGCAGTGCGTTGAAGACAACTTTCTGATGCAGGTGGTCGAGGAACCGACGCAGGGTGGGGTGTTACTAGACCTTATTCTCACCAACAAGGAAGGACTTGTTAAGGAAGTAAAAGTTGGGGGCAGCTTGGGTTGTAGTGATCATGAGATGGTGGAGTTCAAGATTCTGAGTGGAAGAAGCAAAGCAAAAAGTAGGATTGCTACCCTGGACTTTGGGAGAGCAAACTTTAACCTGTTCCAGGATCTATTTGGGGCTATCCCATGGGCTAGGGTGTTAGAAGATAAGGGGGCCTGTGAGAGCTGGTCAGCATTTAAACAGCTCTTCTTCCAAGCTCAGGATCAGTGCGTCCCTATGACCAAGAAATCAGGAAAAGGTGGCAGGAGACCTGCATGGATGAGCAAGGAGCTCATGTGCAAGCTCCAAGGAAAGAAAAAGGTTCATGAAATGTGGAAAAAGGGTCTGGCTACTTGGGAAGAATACAAGAATGTAGTCAGGGCCTGCAGGGACGTGACAAGGAAGGCTAAAGCCCACCTGGAGTTGAATCTAGCTAAAATGAAAAAGGATAATAAAAAAGGCTTTTTTAGGTATGTTAACAGCAAAAGGAAGGGTAGGGAGAATGTGGGCCCCATACTAAGTGAGGGGGGTGTTCTGGTAACAGGGGATGCTGAGAAGGCGGAAATACTGAACGCCTTCTTTGCTTTTGTCTTCAGTGAAAAGGTTCCCCCCCCTCGGGAATCCCAGACCCTGGAGATTAATGAGAGAGTCTGGGGAATGGGAGACTTCCCTTTAGTCAGGGAAGAGGTGGTCCGTGAGTGCCTAGGAAACACTAAGGTCCATAAATCCATGGGACCTGATGGCTTGCATCCATGGGTGCTGAGAGAGCTGGCGGAGGTTATTGTTGAACCACTCTCTATAATCTTTGAGAGGTCCTGGAGAACTGGGGAGGTGCCTGAAGACTGGAGGACAGCCAGTGTCACTCCGGTCTTCAAAAAGGGCAAGAAGGAGGACCCAGGTAATTATAGGCCAGTCAGCCTCACCTCTGTCCCAGGGAAGGTGATGGAACAGCTTGTGCTGGATGCCATCTCCAGAGAACTGGGAGAAAAGGAGGTTATCAGTAGTACCCAGCATGGATTCACCAAGGGGAGGTCGTGCTCGACCAACCTGGTGGCCTTCTATGAAGTTGTCACTCGCTGGGTGGATGTGGGGTGAGTGGTAGATGTAGTCTACCTTGATTTCAGCAAGGCATTTGATGCTGTCCCCCATGACATCCTTATAACAAAGTTGAGGAAGTATGGGATAGATGAGTGGACAGTGAAGTGGGTCGAGAACTGACTGACTGACAGAGTGCAGAGGGTCGTCTTTGGCAGTGCAGTGTCCGGCTGGAGGCCTGTAACTAGTGGCTTCCCCCAGGGGTCTATGCTGCATCCAGTCTTGTTCAACATCTTCATCAGCGACCTTGATGAGCGGATAATGGCCACCCTCAGCAAGTTTGCTGATGATACGAAGTTGGGAGGATTGGCTGACACACCTGACGGCTGTGCTGCCATTCAGCAAGACCTGGACAGGCTGGAGAGCTGGGCAGTAAGAAACTGGATGAGGTTTAACAAAAGCAAGTGTAGAGTCTTGCACCTAGGAAGAAATAATTGCATGCACCAGTACAGGCTGGGGAAAGACCTGCTGGACAGGAGCTCTGCAGAGAGGGACCTGGGTGTCCTGGTGGACGACAGGTTGGTCATGAGCCAGCAGTGTGCCCTTGTGTCCAAAAAGGCCAATGGCATTCTGGGGTGCATAAAAAAGAGCGTTGCCAGCAGGTCGAGGGAGGTGATCCTCCCCCTCTACTCTGCCCTGGTAAGGCTTCATCTGGAGTACTGTGTCCAGTTCTGGGTTCCCCAGTACAAAAAAGACAGGGATCTCTTGGAAAGAGTCCAGCAGAGGGCCACAAGGATGGTGAAGGGCCTGGAGCGTCTCCCCTATGAGGAAAGACTAAGTGAACTGGGTCTATTTAGCCTTGAGAAAAGAAGACTGAGAGGGGATTTGATCCAGGTTTATAAATACCTGAGGTGTGCGGGCCATAGTGGCGAGGCCGGACTCTTTCCAGTAGTGTGTGGGGGCAGGACTTGGGGAAATGGCCAGAAACTGCAGCATAGGAAGTTCCACATGAATGTGCTCAAGAACTTCTTTACGGTGAGGGTGACAGAGCACTGGAACAGGCTGCCCAGGGAGGTTGTGGAGTCTCCTTCTCTGGAGATATTCAAGACCCGCCTGGACGTCTACCTGTGCAAGCTGGTGTAGGGAACCTGCTTTGGCAGGGGGGTTGGACTCGATGATCTCTAGAGGTCCCTTCCAACCCCTACGATTCTGTGATTCTGTGAAACCCAGGATATACCATACCAGGCCAAAACAACACCCAGCTTGCATGGCTGTGAAATACAGGTGGAATTAATATGGCTAATACATGCTTATTCATACAGTCATTTCAGAAGAAAGTATTTTTTATGGAATGAATTCTGAGTACTAGATAATATGAATAAAATTTCCCTAATGGCTAATTTCAATCTTTGTTAAGAACATCAAAAGTCTGAGACTCAATTATTTATCAATTCATTATTTATTCATCCACCTAGTAGCATCTCAGTAAACTAGAATGTGGTTTGTCTTCTCAATTTTCCCCTAAGAATTCTAGCCAAGCACTCCTGCACAAAGGAAAGCCAATGAGTATTTTTATTTGAAAACACAAAGAAACAGACATATATTTTAAAATCTCTTTCATTATGGCTTTAATTGGTGATAGACCTCTTCCAGACAGTATTGTTCAAGCTTGTTTAAAGTCTTCAAATGTTGGGAGACTTCTGAAGTATTCTCACACTTTATTGTGCCCTTAAAATCAGTTCCCAGAACATCTGCTTATCTCTGGAGTACACTGAGTAAGTGTATTTGATTACATGTTCCAAATTCAGAGAAGAAATGGATGTACGTTTACACACACTGAACTAGTTTATTTGATAATTTTGTTATTCTCTGAAAGTATAAAAACACTCCAGTAGAGTTATTCTTGTTCTGAATTCCCATTTCTTGCTTTTTGCCTGTGAGTCATATCTCCTACCCTAACTATGCAAAACTTGTTCCTTTCAGTTCACATAATTTCCCCTATATTCAGTTCTCCCTAAAGCTTACTTCTATTTAGTAAGAAAAAAGAATATATCAAGAATCAAATGAAGTGCCAGGATTTGGATTTCATTATTGCCAAAAACATCAAAATCTGAGGGGATGGAAAGATTTTGGGGAAAAAAAGATGTTAAGTTCAGGAGAAAACAAAAAAAAACAGAATGTAGTACAGTGGTTTTATAAACACTTGCCAAACTTTGCCATTAAAGTATCTCACATCTCTAGACTTAATCACACCATCTGATCACCACATTTTTATATTTCTATTATCTTACTATATTTTATATTTCTATTTATATATATTATAAAATTCATATTTATATTATTATTACAGTTTTATAATATATATTATAAAATTCATATTTATATTTCTATTATCTTACCATATTTTTATAGGTAATCACTGTGGCGATTACCTATAAAAATAAAAATTAAAAAAAAAAAAGGGGGGGGGGGGGGGGGAGGGGGTAGAAAAAAAAATAAACAAAACCCACTAACTCCCAAGGCCTCAAACAAAGAGATCCAAAGAGATCCAAAAGACTGCTGTAGAGGAAACCAGTTCTTTGTGGAATAAATCTAGTGGGGAAGGGTTGAGGGGGAGAGACATGCCTTCCTTCCTAAGAAGAGAAACGCTAGAATGCAGGAAAAGCAAAATAAAGAGTAAAGAAACTCTATAAATATAATATAAAAAATGTAATAAAGAGTGAAGTGTAAAGAAAACTGAGACTTGAGACTTAGGATGGGACTGAACTGTACTCAGCCACTTAGATAATACATATTACAAATATTTATTTGATATCTATGGTTTACTGAGGCTATATTACCTGGATACCTAGAATATTACTTAACATGAGCCAGCAGTTTGCCCTTGCATCTCGGAAAGCAAATGGTATCCTGGGCTCCATCAGAAGACAGGCCAGCAGTGACAGGGAGGTGATTGTCCACCTCTACTCTGCTCTTGTGAGGCCCTATCTAGAGTACTGTGTCCAGGTCTGGAGCCCCAAGTACAAAAAGGACAGGGAGCTGTTGGAGAGGGTTCAGAGGAGAACCACAGAGATGATCAGGGGACTGGAGCACCTCCCTATGAAGACAGGCTGAGGGAGCTGGGCTTGATCAGACTGGAGAAAAGAAGGCTGTAGGGTGACCTCACTGCAGCCTTTCAATACCTAAAGGGAGCCTACAAACGGGAGGGGAATCAACTCTTTGGAAAGGTAGATAACTGCAGGACAAGGGGAAATGGTTTTTAGTTGAGGGAAGGAAGATTTAGGTTGGATGTCAGGGGGAAATTCTTTACAGAGAGAGTGGTGAGGTACTGGAACAGGCTGCCCAAAGAGGTTGTGGGTGCCCTGTCCCTGGAAGTGTTCAAGGCCAGACTGGATGAGGCCCTGGGCAGCCTGGTCTAGTATTGAATGTGGAGGTTGGTGGTCCTGCATGTGGCTGGGGGGTTGGAGATTCATGATCCTTGGTGTCCCTTCCAACCCTGGCCATTCTGTGAAGTAGCAGAAAATGGCAGCAGTCACAGTAGTCCGTAATAAATTTTATCTGCTAAATGGGATCAAATAATCCTCATTAAATTTTATAAACTGGACTTTTTTTTTGAATTTTTTTTTGAATTGAATCTTTTATCATACACTTAATCATTTATCAAACATTTATCACCACAAAAGGGATATGCTTAAAGAATTTATAGTATTACAGGTTTTGTAATAAGCAAAGAACTCTATGATGACTAATTGATTTCCTCTAAGTCAGTAATACAAAGGATTTAGAAATGTCAATAAACTGAAATACTTTTGTTGCATTTCTTTTGAATCAGGCATGTTCTGCGTTAACTTTCTCATTTATCCTCTCTGAACAGGCAACATACATAAAACTAATGTACTAAAACCCATTTATAATAACATACATGGCAACATGTCTCACTAAAATTGTTCCATGCAATTACATTTTCTCTGTTAAAAAAAAAAATAAAATAAAGGACAATAAATGATTTATTGATCATTTGCCATCAAATTGATTGCAATTCAAGTGTCTTGGTATCATGTCCACCTACCTCAGAAAATGGCTTCATAGTGATCAAGTATAAACTATAACAAAATTAATTCCTAGAAAGACAGAAACACTTCTGTCCATGAGTTGACTTTCTATTCTAATAATATGCATCAATCCTATCAGTATCAATGAAGCCAATAACTCTTAGATGACACAGAATACATATAAAACAGGAATTTCTGGCTTCTGAAAATAAACAAACAGACAAACAAACCCCCCACACCTTATCCCCCTACCCTACCTACATTGTTGTGTTTGTATTACACTCAGCTCTGCAATGGAAGCTGATAAAAACTTATCTTGCCATTTCCTACTCTTGCTACAATTACCTTGGAGTTGCACTGAACGAGCCACAACAAAGCACAAGGACTCTAAGTCACAAACTTCTGATTCAGCCTTTGCAATCATACCAGCAACACTAGCAGGTCTGAAAATAAGGAAATACTTTGCTATGAAATCCCATTTAGACATAGCACAAAAGGGAGGATGAATTCTTCCGCTGTCGGTGTGGCCATTTTAAATAGAAAGAATAATTGCAGTAGGAGTATTCATGTTTTGTGTTTTCTGGAACAGAAGAAGATCCATTTACAACCCAGAAAATGCAGGTGTTGACTCTATCATACCAGGTATTTAATAGTAATGAATAGTCCACTGATTACGTATCTCTGAAAACTGGTTTCTAGAAAGCTTGGTGAAAACTCATTTTTTCTTCTTATGAATGCCTTTTAGACCATACCTACATTTTTACTTATTTAAAATTGTTACCTTAGGTTTCATTGCAGTCTACACTTCTAACCATGTTTTCTATTATTTTTTCAGACAATTCGTAACTGACAAGACAGATTCTTGTTCTTCCCAGTATCCAGTTATGAAAGTCCAACAGAACGTAAAAAAAATGAGACTGAAACTGCCTATCTTTTTTTTTTGTTTTTTTTCTTTTTTTTTTTCCGCCTTCATAAGCTCATTGTGCTTAGGATTTCAGTAGATACTACTAGGAATTTGTTACAAATTTTAGTATCCTATCTACGTGGAGAGGGATTGGGTCAAGAGTGTTTTTTTTTGTAAGTGAGCATGAAGTGTCTATTGTAGCAGTAACTTCCTCATGGTGTAACAGATGCCTTTGAAGTTTAATTCATGTGTGTTCCATGAGTATCTATGTACATTAGTTAAAAAAAATAATTAGTGATGGTGAAACTATTCTGTGGCCCCTTGTCACATGCTTATCTTTCAGTTATTAATGTACAGTAACAAATTCCAGACTCTCAGCTGAGAACACTATACTGTAATTGTTTAGTAGGCTATTAGGGCATACCTGTCTATCTGAATGAAAATACAGAAACACTTGCCTCATGGGAAGAGAATGATTGATTTCTTGTGCCATCTCGTGGAAAAAAATATTAATTGCAAGACAAACTGTCCCATGTGGCTCTGCCTGTCTAAGCAGAAATGCCTGTTATGCAGCTCAAGTCAGCTTTGCTTCCTACATGGAGAAGTTTGTTGACTATAAAGTGCTAACCTCATTGGTTAACATCTTACTGCAAAATATTTTTGATCAGCCCACCTAAATTAGGTGAGTCATCCTTAAACAAGCCTAGTGAGTTTTGAAATCTCCATTGTAAGACTCTGATTTATTATCTTTGTTACAAACTGTTTTTAGATCTTCCTTTGTGTTCCTGTTTATTCAGGAAGATAGCATGCTTCTTTTAAAATTCATTACACAGCGAAAGTATTTATAGTCACCTGGATTGCTGGTCGGATTTTTTTTTTCCTAACATTTTTCTGAAAAATCACATACTAATTTTACTCACAATAAATATTCACTAATTGCTTAATCAAGCTTATTAAAATGCAGATTAAAATCCCAAACCAGTGATGACAATTAAAGAAGAACACAGTACTAAAATGATGAAAGATCAGATTTAATCTTTTTTTTTTTTTCCATTATCCAATATAATACCAATCACTGAATCACAGAATCACCACGGTTGGAAAAGACCTCTAAGATCATCCAGTCCAACTGTCCACCTACCGTAACTATTTCCCAATAAACATGTCCATCATTAACAATAACTGGAAAATGAACAAGAACAAAAAAAAAAAAAAAAAAAAAAAAAAATAAAGTCTTAAAACTGTTTTTGCCACAGGAATTTAAATAAGATTGTGTTACCTCACACAGAACTCGGAAGATCATATAGCAGTATTTTGCAACTGGTTTAAGTTATTTTTGTTCTCTAAGCCCACTTGAAGTCAGAGTTTAAAACACAAGCTAAAATCTGTCCTCTCTATCTGTATCATAGCATATTCCATATGTAAGAAACCTAAACACTTCTCTAAATCCTATGTCTTTAATCTATAGACTTGATAACTGCATTCACAGAATAACGTAGATTATGAGGAAACTCCAGGAAGAACACGGGAGTGCTTGAGAATTAACCATACATCTCACTGTAGCATTAATGTCAGTCAATAACTTTAGATCTCTATCCCTCACTTTGAATAGAGGCTTGAGGGTTTGCATTATCTCCTTTTATTTGCAGTTATCCTTCGGTAATACCTCAACATATGAATACCAGACAACACAGAAATGGAGCTCTGCACCATTTATCATTGCAAAATGAATTAAAGGTTTGGATGCAGTATAATCCAGCAAACATATCAAGGACAGCTGTATCTGCTCTCTCCTACCCACCTCTTGCCTTGGAAGTAATGTGCATATTTACCCAATTTGTAGCTCTTTCTAGAGTAGATGTTGCTCTCTTATATTTCTGCATGATGTATTTCAGCTGGTCAAGAATCCTCCAAGGACAAGGTCAAGAACAAAAAATTGAGAGATTTCTTAAATAAAAGCCACATGACATGGCAAGCTGCTATGCTAACATATTCAGTGCTGACCTATTTCAAACTGTTCTATTTAAATTCTGATCTGTTAAATGCCTTTCCTTCTTTACTGTTACTGTAACACTTCTTTTCTATTAAGCATGCTGAACCGTAGAAGGACATAAATATTCACAGAGAAGAGAGGTCATTTTTTTGGCTGTGCCAAGATCTCATCACATGAGAGCCAGCCACAACAGGGAGAAACGCAGAAGCACTAGTGTTTGTGGTAAAACTACAGTTCTTCCTTACTGCCCAAATCATTTACAGAAAATCCTTACCTTTCTTTTTTTCCTTGGATGCTTTTCATTACTTAATCCACTGTTGTCAGAGTGCTCAGACAAGAAAACAGGGCTGAAGCCTGGGCCCTTCTCCCAGGTGTAGGATGCAGCTGGATGTGTGCTCATCCTCCCAGCTGGTTGACATTGTTATTTGCCCTTGCTTTCCAGCTGCTTTGCAAGCTGGCTTTTGGCAAGGTGCTGAATCAAAATCTCACTGTATAGGCCTAGTCCATGTCAAACTGACACAAGAATGGCCATGAGCTGGTTTTGCTCTGATCCAAATATTTTGCTTCCTACTGTGGAAAGCTGACATATTGTACATACTGCTTTTTTTTCAGAATAATCTTTCACAACCTAACCTGTTGTGATTATTGTGGATATGCTATTTTTTCTTTTAGTAAGCAAAACTAAATTCACATTTCACTTATCTCTGTGTTAAGAAGGCTGTACAATTTAATTACAGATGTATTCACTAGCCTGTGTGGACCTGGGCAGTTTATAGGTTAGATAAAACAGCTAAAAAATGAAGCTTCTTGTTGCTAACATTAAACATTAAACATGGAGAACAAACAAACAAACAAAAACAAACTGTGAAAATTACAAGATTTGAATCAATGAACTTGAATTAAAACTACTTTATTTTTGAGCCTTCAAAGTTCGCTTGAATCTTGTATTTCACATTATCTTTGCAGTCCTGTTACAGTTTCCTGACTCTAGGTGTAGAGTTTTAGAACTGTGCTAGGTGCCAGGTGTGAGATTTGGTGACACTGCAGCTTCTGCAAAACATTAAAAATTAATTCTGAATAACCTTGACATATAGATGTCAATAAAAAGTTCTGAGGTCAGCCCCAGATTTAGGACAATTAGGTAGTTATGTTAATGGAACCACGTCAAAGAACTGAAGTGTAACAGCATCAGTAGTAATTATTCTGCAGAACAAATTAGATTGTTAATAACACTGAAGCAGACCCATAGTCTTCTCATTATGTCATTAGACTTGCAACTCCAGTGCTGTCCGAGGAAATGCACATACAGACCTAAGTGGAAACTGCCAAATACTCTTGTTGATAGGGCAGAGAGGGAGAAGAGTTGGCTCCCACCCTCCCAGCTGTGTAGGCTCTGCAAGGAGTGGAAGGTAGTACAAACTTAATTTTGCCATTGCAGTCAGCAGAGAGACCTGTCAGCTTTTCACATTCACATTTAACTGTTTAAATGTGAATTCAATGTTAGAAAAGTTAATGTTTAACTTTTCTATCCTCTTACTTGCTGTCAGATATTTTCATTTCTGTACTTCCCTGCATCACTTCTTGTCATGTTTCATTCTTCCTGTTTAACATCATTGTACATAAAGCAGCAGTGGTGTGCAAAATGTCATCACTCACCAAATAGAAGACATGGAGGTGACTTCAATTTCTGTAATCCAAAGCTGCAAGCTTTGGAAGCTGCAGCTCTTCTTATTTGTTTGCATCTAAGCAGAGGATATGAACATCTGTACCTCTGTGAATGTAGTGTTGGTCTAAACAGCATCATCTGTTTCAGCATAAAGTTTGTCAGCTTCAGTGCTAAAGATTCTTGTTAATACAAGTCAATGCAATGACAGGACAGTAATGCACGTTTACAAAGTGTTTTGGTGATTCTTTCTCAGACAGTTACAAATGATTTCTGAGATGAGATCTATCTACACTTGATGAATAGCACATGATTGTCACTACACTGCTGCTCAATTTCTAAATTAATTCCAAGGAATGAATCACATTAAATGAACTTCATTATAAATCATCATCTTTACATGACATTCAAAAGTGTGCACTGGAAGAAATTAGTGCATCAAAGCAGGATTCTCAATGTTTTATTTAAACAAAAAATGTATTTCAGAATTAACTCAAATGAAGCAAACAAACTAGGTAAGTATTGAAATAGTTTGTGTGAAACTACTATACAAGAAATATAGGAAAACTAAGCTTATACTTAGTGACAGTACAAGAATGTGTAAGCTAAGTATAACTTTATCCTTATGCAATAGTTTCAGCTTCAAGTTATATAATGCAAGAGACCTGCAAATCTGAACGAAGAATTTTCTCCAATTTTATAGGAAAGATGAAGTTCCAGTTATTACATTTAAGAACATAAAACTCAGTAATGCAAGAAAAAAAAAAGAATTGTGTTACTCTTCCTTTATAAAACCATGATATATTTATATGAAATAGAGCAACATGAATGCATAAAACATGAAAGTTAAGCTTTTTTATCAATTGTTATTAAGATACTAAAAATAAATTCACTGTCAAACAAACTATTGTACACTGGATTTTGTAAATAGTTTTTGTCTTCCAGTAAAATTCAATAATCTGGAATGAGGAAAGAAAGAAAGAAAAAAAATTGCTCTGAACTATATGTAAGTTGACAGTTTTCTATACATAGAAAAACATTCAGAACTCCTTAGTACAGTGACAATAACTATAAAGAGCAGGTTGAATATCCTGTCTGTCCAGCTGAGATAGCCATACAAAGTGTATAACATTTCAGATTTATTGTAATTTTGGGTTGGTTGTTTTTTGTTTGTTTGTTTGTTTGTTTGTTTTTGACTGGTGGTAGAATTGTTCAAATTATTTCAAAATGAAGCACAGAATGTTTGAAACCCTATAGGAAGTTTCTTGTGTGCTAGTCTTTCTGTGAACTGTTCAGTCACTAAAATACTAGCTAATTATCACTGGGGTCTTTGTTAAATTGTGAGAGCACTGATAGGATGAATTTAGGAACTTGCTCCTGCTCAGCTCATTTTATTAGCATCTGTTGCTTTTTTACAGCATACAACAAGAATGGAAAATATAAGTTTGAGAAGTTTTATTTTTCAAAATTTGTCACAGATTTATCAAAAAAAAACCCCAAAACAACAACAACAAAAAACAATGAAGTGCTACAGTGGAATTTTGGTAACCAATAATACCGAAACTTTACATATCACTGACATAAAGAAACAGGTACATGATGATGCAGATTTAGAATTGGAATGGTAAAAATAGTCAAAGTTTTTTTTTTACATAAAGCTGCAGGTTACATTAATTAAAAATGTTCACTAAGATTAGAAATGTGGAAGGGAATGCTACTTTCTGTATATATACTGAACAAACACAGAAGAGAATACAAAATAAAAATGCAAATTTAATCTGGATTTAAACTTAGCTTGCAAACTAATTCTTAAACTTCAAGAAAGTTTCAGCAGAGTTTAAAATTTTCATTCAGCTAACTTTTTTGCTTCTGGGGGAGTTAAAGAACTATTGACACAGGTATCTGTGAAATGAACAATGATTGTTCTAAGTTGAAGTGGACTCACTTGAATGTATGCTCATTGGGAAAGAAGGAAGTATATTCTTCTCTATGCTTATTATGAATCATGGAATCATAGAATGGCCTGGGTTTATGGTCAACAGCTGAGAACTTGAAAAACAGACAGCACAATTTTAAGTGGTTTGTTTGTCCTGAGTAGTTTGTGTTTACTCAAGAGGCAAATATCTACAAAAGAAGTATTTTATGATCCCAGACCAAAACACCAAAAAAGCCAACACAGATATTTAAAACCCTACATAACAACAGAAGGGGGGGAGGGGGAGGGAAGCTAGTTAGGAGAACTGTCTTTTTTCTCCAAAATAAATATTTTCTTACATTTTTTTCTGAGGACAGAATACTGATATAATGAATTCTAAAAGAGTGGAAGCTTGTTAAGCTCCTACACTTGTCCTTCCCTAGAGAATTACCTAATTTAAATGCAAAACTCAGTCAAGGAAAATGTGAAAAGTAAAAACTTTGTAACCATGAAAAATTTGAATTTTTACATTTGAATGTAAACATAAAAAATGTTCCTTTATACCTGCAGGAAACAGGGATGAGCCAATATTTACTAATTTGGAAGATTCACTTGGGTGTAATAAATAAATACAGGCATGTAACAAATCCTGAATCTCTGAAAGTTGACAAGTGCCATACCTCTATTTTCTTTGTACATGAAAATCTTAAAGGGAAACATTTGTGTACAGCAGTTAAGTGACCTTAAAGTCATTATATGGTATCATGCTGGAAAAAAATGAAGCATTATACACTTGTCTGTAGTGAATTAATTAAATGAATTAAATAAATTCAAATTAAAATTAATTAATGAATTAAATCAATGACGTAGAGTCATGAGTGATCTATTTTAAAACTAAAATGAATGTGAATGTATGTAAAAAGGAGTGGTGTATGTATATTCTACAGTACTTAAGAAGAGACAGATAAAAAAAAGAAAGTATAAATGGGTCTGGTAGTACTACCAGTGTACAACCATTTATGAATAACAGGAACTATAGACATTAGCTGCATATGCATCTTAGGCATACATATATGTATACAATTATTGCTTCCTCTGTATATTCCTTTGGATTATCCTTTCTCTGTCTTGCAATTATGCCAACTTGCCATCTGTGCTGGAGCAGCTCAAGAAAACAGTCCTTTCTCATTTAGGAAAAACAAAAACAGAAAGAAAAACAAAAAAAACCCAGAAACACGGTTTCTTTACTTAAACAGCAGTAGGTGGTTAAGGTAATAATAAATAGCCTATTGAAGATACAGGAAAACTACAGAAGCAATGTTTGGAGTAATGGATCATATATGGTTTACAGAATAGATACATAGTGGCAAGTAAAATTTATGGAAGCAAGAATACAGGCAAATATCTATTGAAATGCTACCTGCAATGACAGGAGCACTGTTGCTGGCTTGAGAGACAAGGTGCAGAGGTGGTAGACTGATGTCTCAGCAAATCAAGATGACTGCTCAGATAAATATATTACCTAACAAATAGCATGAACATGTGATGAACACAATTACCTAGTTTTCCATAAAGTTGTCAACAAAAGATGTTTTGTTGAATAACAAAGGGTTCCAAATGAATTCATAGCTATGGTGCCATCATGGGTAACGCAATTTCGCAACTTAATACTCTGTTATTGGCAATGCTACTCTTACAACACTTAAACCAAATCAATAAAAACCTTTGAGAAAGTTGAAATGGAGCATATGTGCAGAAGTGTCTGACTATTGCATCCCCCCAGGATGTTCCAAAAAGCATATGCTTCATTCAGTGTCACCCATTTTATTAAACCCTAGACATTTCAAATGGTGTTTTTTTGTTTGTTTTTTTTTTGTTTGTTTGTTTTTTGCTTGTTTGTTTGTTTTGTTTTAGATTGTGATTGTTTGCTTGGCTGGTTGTTGTTGTTTGTTTGTTTATTTGTTAACTATGGTACCTAGTTTCAGAATTACTGGTGATAGTCACATTCTTCTGAGGAAAATATATTAACTTTGGTTTATTAGAAAATTTATTGAGTAACAACTGATATATTGGCACACTGAGAACAGTTGTGTTGGTGGCCTTGTCTTATTAACAGACACAATGCAGCATGATGCATTATCAATGAAACAACAAGGCTATAAAACCTCACATAAAAGAAAGTACAACAGTGAACAGTGAAGAGCTTTTATTTGAAACGTCTCATTATTACCTCTTCTGTATAATCTCAGATTTGCAAAAAGAGCCAGTATATTTATTAGAATTTCTTCTGATTTATGATTTGTATAACTATATTTTCATTCTTTCTCTAATTACCTAATGCTGTCTGATTGCAAGTACACTTGCCAAAATCTACCTGTTGAAGACACAATATTTCATGAGAGCAGCCCTGTGGACAAGGACTTGGTGGTCCTGGTAGACGAGAAGCTGGACATGAGCCAGCAGTGTGCATTTGCAGCCCGGAAGGCCAACTGTGTTCTTCTGGGCTGTATTAAGAAAGGGGGTGGCCATAAGGGAGAGGGAGGTGATTGTCCTCTTCTACTCATCTCTTGTGAGACTCCATCTGGAGTACTGCATCTAGACCTAGGGCCCCCAGCACAAGAGAGATGCAGAACTCTTGGAATGGGTCCAGAGGAGGACCACTAAGATGATCAGAGGGCTCGAGCACCTCTCCTATGAGGAAAGGTTGAGGGAACTGGGCTTATTTAGCTTGGAGAAGAGAAGGCTCCGAGGAGACCTCATTGTGGCCTTCCAGTACCTGAAGGGAGCATATAAACAGGAGGGGGTATGTGTCTTGATGAGGGTGGGTAGTGATAGGACAAGGGGGAATGGTTTGAAACTAGGACAGGGGAAGTTTAGGTTAGATATTAGGAGGAGGTTTTTCACACAGAGGGTAGTGACACACTGGAACAGGTTGCCCAAGGAGGTTGTGGATGCCCCATCCACAATCAAGGCATTCAAGGCCAGGCTGGATGTGACTCTGGGCAACCTGGTCTAGTGGCTGGTGACCCTGCGCATAGCAGGGGGTTGAAACTCAATGATCATTGTGGTCCTTTTCAACCCAGGGCATTCTATGATTCTGTGATTCTATGATTCTACAATTCTATGATTCTCTGATTCTATCAAATAGTAGATTTTATGAAATAGTAGATCTCCCTTGTTCCCTCAGCTGCATCTTCACATTTCAGAAATCATTATTTAAAGGCACACACGTCTACTTTATTTCACAGGACAAAATGCCTACTTTCTACACCTAGAAATCACTGATTAAAGCTATATTATAGTGGAGATAAATCTTTTTTACATCCTCTGGCGCATAAATGATATGATACTGCACCAGTTCTCTTTAGCTGTTTATCCCTCATTTTCCAAGTCCGCTTATGCAACTGGCAGCCTATCTGCCACCTATGGCAGAGAATCAGGATATGACCATTACCTTTAATGAGACACAGTTTCTGCATATCCATGGATATTCTGATATCCAGTAACACACATGTATCCAAGCTAATGCAGAAAGCAGTACTTTCAAACAAGACCTGAGGGCATTCTGTTGTCTCATTACAACTCTTGTTTCTGAGGTCTATGTTCACTATCAGTGTCAATAGGCCCTAGGACTATTTTTGTGCCTCACATTAAACATACAGTTACAAGTCTTAGTAGATCTACAGAAAAGAACAGCACAGAGTAAATGTCACATATAATAAAGGAATCTCCTGCTTCAATATACATTTTCTTTTTAAATGAATTTGTCTGTGCAAAGGTTAAGTCATTAAACAGAAAATCCCACTCTCTTAAGTAATTATTCTATTATACCTTATAGCTTTATTTTATTTGTGATATGACTTCTTTTTTCCTGTTTAGCATAAAATCTCATTTCTTTTCCCTGACAGAACTTTCATACAACCTCAAAATCTGTAGGCCTGACGTGAAGGACGTCTAACAATTGTAGACTCTTAAAAAAGATGTATTTTGAAGTGCTGCTGCTCAAATTCTTTTTTTTTTTCTTTTATTAGTATAAGTGTAAATCAAGACAAAGATGATACAAAGGTCACATCCCAAAAGAAAGTCATTTTTAAACTAGTTTTTCTTATTTCAGTTTCACCGCTAAAATAGAGTGGACGAGTCAAGCTTCTGTCTCTGTGTTCTGTTCTGTAGTACATGCAGCTTAAAAAAGTAGATTTTCAGATAATACCTACATGGACTAGAAATGCAAAACTAGTCAAGGCGGAGACTTGACAGACAGTCAGGATTCACTCCAAACAGCTGATGAGATGTCATATCTTGAGACCTCACCAACATTCAAGATTGTGTCTGTATACTTTGCCCTCCCTGATCTCTTGCTGTGGACCTGAGCAGTTGTTACCACCTATAACCACCTTTCCTCGAGCAAAGAGGAGATGCCGCTGTGGCCTTGTAGTGATCTCAGCCCCAGAGAAGATTCCACATATCAATTCCTTGGAAGAAAGAAAGACAGCCAGGGCCAACAGGGAAGTGGCACTGGTGCTAGGAGGACTAAGCTGGGACATGGCCCAGCACTCACTCTCCCATTCTGAGGCTGCCTGTCTCAAATAAATTTGGCTACAAAGCAGGGAAGTTTTAGGTTTTAGTCCACTGTCACTTGCACAATCATGCCTTGTCAGGTCCACAAATTTTTTTCAAGGCAGACTCCTTCCACATGCAGGTTCTAGAGGGACCCTGACAGGCATGAGAGGTGGTCCTTTGTGAACCTCAGGAATTTCAAAAAGTCCAAATGTAAGGTCCTTTGTCTGGGTCAAGGCACAAAAAAGACTAGACAGAAATCATCCTGAGGAGAATAACTTTGTGTTCTTTGTAGATTAAAAACTCAGTATGAGCCACCAGTGTGCACTTGCAGACCAGAAAGCCAACAGTACCCTAGGCTGCATCAGAAGAGGGATGGCCAGTAGGGAGAGAGGTGATTGTCCCTCTGCTGTCCAGGTGATGGACCTGCAGCACTGCATCCATGCCTAGGGGATACCAGTACAAGAAAGACATGGAGCTGCTGGAGCAGGTCTGGAGGAGGTCAAAAGGATGATCAGAGGGCTGGAACACATCTCCTATGGAGAAAAGTTGAGGGAGACAGGGGCTTATACAATATGGAGAAGAGAAGGCTCAGGAAAAACCTTCCACTACCTAAAGAAGGTCTACAGAAAAGATAGAGTGACTCTTCTTGAGGAAGCTTAGAGACAGAATGAGAGATGACAGTTTCTCTAAAAGAGAGAGAAGTGAAGCTCTGGAACAGGCTGCCTAGAGAAGCTGTGAATACCCAATTCCAGGAGGTGTTCAGGGACCATGAATGGGGCCCTGGACAGCCTGATCTGTTGGACAGCAACCCTGCCCATGGCAGGGGGGCGGAAATGGGTGGACTTTTAGATCCCTTCCAACCCCAGTCATTCTGTGTTTCTATATTACTAAATTCCACCCTCTTCAAAAACCTCTTACATGTTAGCATGCCTACACATTCAAAATCAAAGAAGTTATATTAAGTCCCACTTATGAAAACCAGATTATTGCAAATATATACACCTATTCCCAAGCAAAGAATGAAAAAAAGGTTTTCATGCATGTTATTTAGGCAAATATTTTTCCCAAGGTCATAGGTTAGTGAACAAAATGATTGCAAGAAAATACAGTGAATTTTTTTTTGTATGCATAGAACAATTTAAAGAGTTAAAATATCACATTGACATGTAAGATATATAGATGAAAAATCACAGGCTTTTAAATTTATTAAGAAAGTAGTAAAATGTTCTCCCTGTATTAAAAAAAACCACCACCATCACCAACAAAAAAAAACTGTAAGAAAAGAATATCTTTTATGCTTTAGTAACATTATCATTACAGGTCGGGGAGTGTTTATCTAAAATAACAAGATTTTTCTCACAGTCTTAATCCAAAGCCCTTTGAGGCTGAAGATTTTTTCCCAATGACTTCAATGGGCTTTGGTTCAGGCCTCAAAAACATTTGTCATTATAAGATTTACCTACTCAATTCGGACAAATATCCCATTAAAAAATAATAATAATAATAATAATAAATGATATTTCTACTTACACTGCATCTGTATCCCTGTCTAAGTCCAGGAACCTTACAGCCAGTTGACATGATAATTTTCTCTGGATCAGCAGAAGGTTGCTTTTGCTAGTGTCCTTATGCCATACCTAGTATAAGCATAATCTATTAGAAAGCCATTAAACACAGATGTACTATGAATACATTTGTACTTCATGAGTTTTCCCTCACAGTACCCGTGTGGAGCCCAGAGATACTGACATTTACCAAAGAAGTAACAACAGAAATCTGAGTAATTTTGCACAGTACCATGGAAGAGGTGGGAACTCATTCCAGTATTAGTTCTACATCTTACACAAACACTATTAGGACAAATACAGAGAATAACCAGGCTTGTAGTCTTGAACCTAGTTAGGGCAGTGTCAACCCAGAGCCTTGTTAGCAGTGGGCTGCCACCCACAGTGATCTCAGTGTGAGGTTGCTGCCCAATAAAAGAGGCCGTGTGACTCTGACTTGTTGCCTGGCATCATCTCCTGCTGTGTCTATAGGATCTGAATATCTGAAGCACTTCATCTGTTTCAGAAGTGAATACTGCATTGGTTTGGATTTATTCCTTTTTTTTTTTTTTTTTTAGTGTGGAGTGGCTCTTTCCACAAAGGCAGCCATAAAAACTGCTGTGTAGTTTGTGTACTCTCAGTCCTTTTCCCCAAAGCTACAAGCATTGGTCTACTCTATGCACTTTTTCTTTCATATCCAGTCACAGTGCTTCAGATAACCTGAATATTTTTCAACCCCTATACTTCCTTTGAGAACACTAGTTGCACACCCACCCCCACAATCTCACATTAATGCCTCTATTTTTCTTTTTTTTTCACAGTGAAACAGGAACATTTCTTCATATGTTCAACAGGCTCCCAATCATCCTTTTGTTTGGTTGGGTTTGCAAGTTAGTGAATGACAAAGCTCTTGTGCTTTTTCTGTTGTATGCTTTGCAGCATGACAAGACTAAAATTCTTTCATTAAAAATATTTATAAAGAATAAAACAAGATCTTGTGTCTTCAGAGAACAATATTTAATGTGAGGAAATGCATTACTGAATGCTGTGGTTGTACTATGAGAAATACATAGCAGAAAGAAAGCACAAGTAAAATACTTCAATGAACAAAAAAAAATGTAGAAAGCAAAGATAGAATAAAACACTGTTATTTCCTGAAGTAACAAACTCTTTATTCCCAGCTCTTTCAGTGTTAATGGGATACAATTTAAAATACCTCTCTGATGATTCACAAAGAAATGATTACCTAACTGGTAAACTGGGAACAGGAAAATGCACAAAGACAATTTTGGTGTTAAATCAAACAATTGGAAAAACCGAAATACAACATTCCCTCCTTGGTAAGGCTATTAGCTCTTTTACAAGTTATTTCCCCTAACATTTCACCTTTCATCTCAAATATATGTTTTATTTAAATCTGATAATTAAATTAATTAAATGGTAAATCATATCAGGCTAGGATTAACAGCTGCGTTAGACAAAGATTTTTACTGTAACTGTAAAAGCACAGAGTATTCTCTTATTCTTGCAAGAATCAGCCTCAGCTGAAATCATAAATTAAATTGATGCTATACAGCTCAAATATTTATGTTTTTAAATGACTTGAAGACAGTCCCTATGTGGTCAATTGCTTCTACAGTTTGCCATCTATTTTCCAGCCTTCCATCATGTTGTTAATTACAGTGTATTTTGTGGTTCTGAAAGGTATTTCTTTCATTTATTAATGGTGACATATATCAAATAGTTACCCTTAGAGCAGACTATAAGAGAGAATTGTGTTTCTTTGTAAGATTGTTAAAACTAGCTGTTATGAATCAAAATGACAATAACTCACAGTATCTCCAGTGACCCCTTTAGAAGTTTGAAAAGCAATTCGGAAGACTATGTGGAAATTACATAAAATATCTTCTTCAGTAATGAATACAAAACATGTAGAAACAAAAACACTTCAGGTAAATCTCCATGATGATTATTTATTACCTGGTGCATGGAAACAAACATTCAAGTAAGTTAATACAGTAACTTTTTTTTTTTTTTTTTTGCCTAATTCCACCACTTTTAGAATGAATAGAAGAGCTTATTGAACTAACAGGTTATTTCCAGTTTTAGACATAACTCTTAAAAAGGACAGTTAAAACATCAGGTACACTGCATTTGAGATAAGGCAAAGTTCCTCTTTCAGATCAATGGAAATGAGAAGTAACTACCTCAGATCCTTCAGTATCACCTTGTGAATCTCATACTATTTCCAGCTCCTGACCTAACTTCAGCTCTATTACTTTCCTATTCTTGTACAATTTTGCAGTATCTGAATAAGACTCAGAGCCATGGTTTTATATATATATATGTCATGTAAAGAGGCTGGATGGCGTATGGATCAGGCAGGGTGATGAGAAATTTGATGCAAGAACTTGGAAAGCTCCTAAGCTTTTCCCAGGTGCCCACAGCTTACAGAGGAAGTGCCCATCCTGCATCTAAACATGGATAATGGTCTCTGCTGAGCATGTTTTCCAGCCTCCCAGTGTGATCTCAGGACAGCTAAGGGCCACTATAGCCTAGTGGCTTGGACCAAACAGAGGAACTCAGACACACACATATTTCCAATGTTAGGCCTTCTCAATCTGCATACCATGATCTTTTACCTTAGAATTTTCTAGAGCACTGAGCATCTGCTACAACAGCTAAAAGGTTCAGAAAGATACACTGCATCAATGCCAACAGCTGGAACATGAGGATCCAAATACCAGCATATGTCTCAGCAGGAGCTTTCCGCAGCTCCTGCTCCCACACACTGACAGTGCGCCCCAAGTACTTGTGGTGGTGGATGAGCCATAGGCTCAGGGGCTGCACACTCTGCTGCAAGTTGCTGAGCTCCAATAACTCCAGTGGAAACGCAGATCCTCTCCAAAAGCCCACCCACATCATATATTGAGAACCTGTCAATTGTGCCAAGGTCTTGCAGTCACAAGGACGAAGAGTGTAACTTTTCATAACAGAGCTCAACAGATTACTGGTACAAGGGGAGCCAAGCCCTAATCCAAAAACCAAAATCGCAGGGCAGGTGAGAGCTGAATGCAATCTCTGAATGATATCAGTCCCCCTCCTGCCTCTGCTTCTTTTCTGATCGCTTGCCAAACTTCATTGGGCTCACTAGTCTGGGGTCTAAAGGGCCTTTGTCCTTATCATCGCTGTCATTTACAGCGGCTTCCACCACAGGAAGAGTGGTGGGCTCTATTGGGACTGTGGATTTTACATGTTCTTTTAGAGATTCAAAAACCAATCTCCAGGAACCCAAGAAGTCTTAAGCCACAGGGTCAGAGAGCATTGCTGCATCCCACAGCCTCATGCCTGCTTTATCCCACGTTTCTGTGACATAAATTGTAGCCCTGTCTACTACTTCTACATTATGGGAGACTAAATTGAAGCTTTCCAACTTTAGCGTGATGCTTCTGCAAAATCTTTCCATTATTTTGCAAACCACCTCCTACTCCTTTGTTAAACTTGCTCTCACTTTCCCATTGCTCACATCTGTCCTGCAGAAGTGATTCTGGCTGAGCAATGGAACCTTGGGCAGTCGTGTTTCTCTCAACGCTTCCCCATACAGTCTTCTATGTTGATCCCAACGCACTCTCTGTGGCTTCCCTGAGCCTTGTGTTTCACTCAGTGCGTTCACGGTAAGGCTTCTCTAGGCCCTGTGCTTCTATCAGCACTCTCTTGATAGGGCTTCCTTCAGTCCTCTCCAGACTGATCTTTTCACGTCTCTGTTCGTGCACCAGTTGTGGCAGAAGAGGCACGGACCCTGTTGCTGGCGCAGAATGAAGACGTTAATTGTATGTGTAACAACCGGTTATACCCATGAAACAACCCCTTGGACACATGTAGGAGCCTTGTGTGTGTTTGTCTGGCACAAGTAATTGCTGAGCTTACTTACTCATTTGCAAGGTCTTTTGTTTATAATGTCTTTCTTTGTCCCACAGGCCTTGCTGTACATCCCCTCCCCCAAAAGAGCCCATGTTTTCTGCAAGCCATGAAGAAATGATGAGGACTTGCTTTCCCTAAGACCTAATTTTAACTGAAATCATAATGATGCTACAGTATTATACACGATTTACGGCATAACAATGTGGAACATATTTCTTTAGAACTGTTTCAGAACCGCATCTGCTTAATTATGAACTAGGCAAGAGGGTACAGAGTGACCAAAGGCAAAACGGATGCTACAGGGAGAGATGCCGAGTGGAGGTGAGCCAAGGAATGCAGCCTTATCTCTTGTGTCCCAGGCACTCATGCTCACATACTGGTTCAGGCTGTGACTTAGGAATTCCATTGCAATCTGCAAGTCAGGATAGCTCAGCAATTGGGGTGGAGAATATGTTAATAACTTCTTAGAATCAATTGTAGTATCCCCTCCTATTTCTGCATATGTATAACTTGCCTCTATAAATATCCTCAAAGTGTCACTTTGCAGTGTGCAAACTAGGAGGAGCTACCCCTTTGCACCCAGTGTGTGTGTGCTGCACTGTAATATAAATATATACCTGCTCTATAACTACTTTGTGGTTATAGAGTTTGATTTCCGCAAGTCAGTAGCACTACTTTAATTAAATGTCACTATCAGACATGTCAGTAGTGGAGTACCCATACCCTGAGGTGTGTAAGAAACATTTACCTGTTTCCTCAAAGCCACATGTAGACAGAGTACCCCAGAGGAAACCTGGTGCCAAACTGTCCCACAAGGTTTTTTCTGGCACAGTCCATCGTGGCTGACAGGAAACTGAACATTAGGAGAAAAGAGTTTAGCATTCAGATCTGCGTAATACCTGAAGAAGCCCTGTAACATCTGCATGCTCGAGAGAAGGTAAAGGAAAAAGCATTTCCCAACAAACTGCATTGCCTCTTGCTTTTTTTGTGTGTGTCTGTGTGTGTGTATACATATGTATGTGTGCACATTCATTCCTCTTGGCCCTATCACAGAATCACAGAATCACAGAATCACCCGGGCTGGGAGGGACCTCAAGGATCATACAGTTCCAGCCCCCCTGCCTGGCAGGGCCACCAAACATACACATTTAGATCAGGTTGCCCAGGACCCCGTCCAACCTGGCCTTGGACACCTCCAAGGACGGGGCATCCACAACCTCCCTGGGCAGCCTGTTCCAGGGCCTAACCACTCTCCTTGTAAAGAACTTCCCCCTAACATCCAACCTAAATCTTCCCTCCTTCAACTTGGATCCATTTCCCCTAGTCCTGCTATTGTCAGCCCTTTTGAAGAGTTTACACCCCTCCTGGGTGTAGGTTCCCTTCAGGTATTGAAAGGCTGCAATGAGGTCACCCCGCAGCCTTCTCTTCTCCAGGCTGAACAAGCCCAACTCCCTCAGCCTGTCCTCATAGGGGAGGTGCTCCAGTCCCCTGATCATCTTAGTCGCCCTTCTCTGGACCCTTTCCAAAATCTCTATGTCTTTCTTATACTGAGGGCTCCACACCTGAACACAGTACTCCAGATGGGGCCTCACAAGAGCCGAGTAGAGAGGGACAATCACCTCCCTATCCCTGCTGACCACCCCTCTCCTGATGGAGCCCAGGATCCCATTTGCCTTTCAAGCTGCCAGAGCACACTGCTGGCTCATGTTAAGTCTCTCATCCACCAGGACCCCCAGGTCCTTCTCTGCCGAGCTGCTTTCAATGACCACTCCTCCCAGTCTGTACAGGTGCCTGGGGTTCTTCCGGCCCAAATGCAAAACCTTGCACTTTGCCGTGTTGAACCTCATTAGGTTCACCCGAGCCCAGCTTTCCAGCCTGTCAAGGTCCCTCTGAATGGCATCCCTTCCTTCCACCATATCAACCGTACCACTCAGCTTAGTGTCGTCAGCAAACTTGCTGAGGGTGCACTCAATTCCCTCATCGATGTCATTAATAAAGATTAATAAAGATACACAATGTTATCACCTTTTATTTTTAATTTCAAAAGCAGGCATGCATTCATACACACATACACGGAGGTTGCCTTACACCTGACATATAGCAGTACTGGGGACCCAGACTTCACTTCTGCAGTGGGAGCTTAGTGTTAGGACTACCCTGTCTGCAAAGGAAGAGTAGTGGCTGTTATGATCCTAAAACAATACTCTTCAATGCTGAACACAGAGTGTGACAGAAATATTAGGTACAAGAGGTTTTTATAGCATTTTTTTCTGAAAAGGAAACCTTACCAAACAAACTACTACATTTTATCACAGTAAATGCAGTACGTTACGATCTAGAAAAAGATCTGCCTGGGCAGATTATCCTGGACTTGGATCAACTTGCCATCTTAGCACATTTGATAGTGTTTTATTGCTCAAATCTCATATAAATGATAGAAGAGTCAGTAATTTCTCATCTATGCAAGCTGGGAGAAAAATGAAAGATTACACAAATTCTTTGTGGGGGAAAAAAAAAAAAAAAAAAAAGAGACCAAAATTCAGTTTTTTAATGAGATAAAAGTTAACCTCATTTATTGAACCATGTCACTGGTCATGCTGTATATCGTTACTATTCTAATATTCCTTGAGTCCCTGAGAAAATTCCACAAACTTGATTTTTGCTATCCCACTTCACACAGCAGGAAAGTACATTATTTCTTCCAATATGAATTTATAACTTTTCCTTAGGTAGGAAGTGACTTTTCTTCATAGTTTTTGCTGTTGGCATGCTCTTTTTGAGGACATTTTGTGGTACAGTCTGCTTCTTTAGAAACTGGCAGTTACTGTTTATACAGGACAATTCATGACTTTAAACATAAAAACATGACTTCATTCAAATACATGACTGTGAATTTATCTGAGTGATTCATTCCTACATTTTGACAAACATCCTTTGTTTTGGCAAACACCTTAAAGTCCTTTGAGAGTGATCCAACTCAGCAACTATCCCTGAGCTCTTGACCAGTAAGCAGTTGACCTACTCCCTTCAATCTCACATAGACAAAATGAGATTTATCTGAACATAGAATCAAGTGATATCTAACAAACTCTTTAGATAAACAATATTCAAGTTCGTATCTCTAATTAAAAAAATGATGTACAGTCACTATGAAGAAACTTCCCTTCTATTTACTATCATGTTCAAACCCATGGCAGGTACAGGAGGCAAAGAATTCCTACCTCCACAAGGAATTTGTCATTCTGGGTCAGTCTTTAGGAAAATCATTGGGTGAAATTAACAACAGTGACATTTCTATGATGGTGAAGGAATGAAACTGTCTATCAAAGTTTGTAATAATAAGGCCTACTTGTGCTTATTAGTTTGCTCTTTGGGCCAATACTTTATTTCTGCACACTTGTAGAAACACCATGCTGTCTGTGGTTCTGTATTCTCTCTAGCTCCAATAGGAAAAATAGCTGAAAGTATTATAAAATAACTCAAATCTCAGACAGTACCAGAATGGAACTCAGGCTGGTGTTCTTGCTTGTCTGCAGCAGCATGGTGAAGGAGGTATGTTCAACTAAAATCACTTTGCTTCCCTGTTCAGATTACGAACCATACTAACCACCCGTCATCATGATTAAAGTCCAGTCTCCTAATGGTATTGTATGCTTTTGCAAACAAGAACTTAGCTTCAGGCACAAGCAACTACTCTTTGAGGTCAATCAAGATACATTTGGATCCTATAGCTTTTCAGTCCCTTGTGCTACTGGATACATGAATCTTAAGACAGTGCTGTCATGATTCAAGACTTCACCTTGTGACAGTGCTACACACAAAGATCTCCTACCTCAAGAAAACAGACAGAATTGTAGGGGTTGGAAGGGAACTCTGAAAATCATGTAATTCAACCCGATAAAGTAGGTTCCCTAGAGAGGGTTACACAGGAAAGGGATTTGAATATCTCCATAGAAGGAGACTCCACAACTCTTTGGGCAGCCTTTTCTAGTGCTCTGTCACTCTCAAAGTAGCTCTTCCCTCTGTTTTTATGGAAATTCCTGTTTTCTAGTTTGTGCCCATTACCTTTTGTCCTGTCACTGCACACCACTGAAGGGTTTGGCCCCATGCACTTGACTCCTTCACTTCAGATATTTCTCAGCCTTCTCCTCTTCAGGCTGAATAGTCCCAGGTCTCTCAGCCTTTCTTCATACAGGAGATGCTTCAGGTCAGCAGGAGAGCCCGTTTTTTTTTTTTTTTTTTTTTTTTTTTCCAACTGGGAAGCCCAGAACTGGATCAGAACTCTCTGAACTCTACTGGACAGCCAGTTCTCAATTTATCTCAAAAAATCTTTGGGTTTGCTGACACTGGCTGATATGCAGCTTATCTAAGGAACTGCCTCAGCTGAGGGCTGTTTTGCATTGCCCTAAGATGAATTCCAAATTTGAGTAGGCTGAACAAAAGGGGCTGACTGCACCAAAGCTCCTTTCAGCTCTTTCTCCAAGAGATCCTTCCTCACAACAATCTGAACAAATATCAGACACCTGCACTACATTAGAGAACCAGACTTGAGAGAAGACAGCTAAACCATTTGCAGGAATAGCAGAGGCATGCACCAGGTCCAGTGTCACATATCTTTGGAGGTGTGGAGGAGGTAGTATCTGTCAACCACAACTTCCTGCATCATCAGTGGGCTAAAATGCACAGTAGCAATGTTCCATCTGTCTTTTCTACGGTCTTCTTCCTGATCTTCTTAGAAAGATCACACTCACTGAAGTAGATCAGGGGAACTCAGTTTCAAAATTAACTTGCTCTCTCCTAGTTAATCTAGCTGTACATTTGTTGCCTACAAAAGCTGCTCTAGCTAGAGGGCAAATGACAATATTGCTAGCCATGGCATGAAGAAATATCTTTGCATGTTCTACTGATCAGCTTTGCTGGGTCCCAGCCACAAGCTTTCCTCCCCTATTCCTGTTTCACCTTGTTCCATCTACTTACTGCCACATCATCAGTCATCCTTTTTCTGCTTTTCGTTAGCTTTGCTTTCAAATATTGAAGAGGAATAGCAGGTACGAAATTTGTGTGGGTCTTTGCAACAGATATCACAGATAGCTCAGGGAGTTGCAGAGCAACAAGTTATTGTCAACACATATGACTTACAGACGTGTTAAGCCATTAACATGTTGGTTGCATTGTCTATGTAGACATACTCACCTTAGCCATAGGTAAGAGGTGTTTGCATGTTTTTATATCTCATATCATGGCAGCTCAGGGAATTCCATCAACACCAACAGGTGGAAGAAAACCTTTCTGTGTTACGCAGTGTATCATCAAGGCCGGACTAAAATGACATGCTGCTTCTCTGTTATCACTTTAACAGTGATTCTCTCATAGCAGGGACAGGAAAGTCATGGTAGAGGTCAGGCTTATTTTTCTGATTAAGATTTATAGGCTTGAATTTATGAGATTTGAGGAGAATCAGGAGTTTCCAAACTGCACCTAAAGCCTTAATGACTTTTGACTACCAGAAGTGGGATGAACTTTATACACTGCTGTATAGAATCTTCCACTGACTAGCACTAGTTCATTTACATTATCTCTTCCCTCATTTATGCATTTGTATTGTAACTGGACCACCAATCTTTATTTTTTCAGGCATTAAGTTAGAAAAGGAAGCAAATATACTTGATTAGTGAGGCATTTGAATAAGAGAACATGAAACCTAGAAGAATAAAAAACTTAAAGAGATTTCCTTTTTTTAAATTTATTTATTCTTTATTTATTAATAGCACCCAAAGCTGCATTATATTAACACAAGCAATAAAGTTTTCATATTTTACTCCTACCAGTGCATTTCCAAATCCAGGTGAAATGCTGGAAACAAGTAATGCTGCCATATCATGAACACAGAGTGTAGATCAAAATGATACACCACTTAAAATGTATCCCCATGTAATTAAAAAAAAAAAAAGGAAAAAAAAAGTACACACGAAACAATCATAGTTTGGGCATGAAACCTGTAATCTAAGGAACTGTGGTCATTTTTATTTCCACAAGTACTGTAACAACAAAACAATGGCTGTAGGAACTATAAAGACAACATGCTTTATCATACTTTTTGCATTACTTTATTGGAAATTCCATGTGCTGGAAGTACAATTTATAGTTATATTGTGTATTGGCTACAATTCTACAAGTGTGTATTGCTTGTAATACAGAAAGAGTAGTGAAATGTATGGACCTGTCTGCACGTTTAACGAAATGAACCAGCAATATGATAAAACTGCACCACATATGAATATTGTAAATGGTTAAGCTATAAAGTCATTTGTTCAAAAAAAATCCAAATATTTCAAAGAAAAAAAAGTGTAGTAAAAAAATGTAGTAAAACATAAATTACATTTAAAGGTCTGTACATGATCCATCCTGCAAACAGAAGACAAAAATCAGCACTCTGTACAACTTTGCTTATTTTGGTCTTCTAATGTTCAAAGAATTGTTTTCACTAAACCGGCAGGAACAAAAAACATGTTTTCATACGTAATCCAGCAGTAATTGCAGTAGATCAAGTGAGTTTATAACCCCCCACAAAACCCAACATTTTTACAATGTAGGAACATGTATGTGGAGCCTTTTCCTATACTTGACAACAAATATGCAATTAAAGTTGGATTGTTAAGTTAGTGCACACCTACAATATCCCCATTTTTGGTTAACAGTGTATTAAGGCTGCTTGCTGCTGAAAATACACAGCAGAGAAGGAATACTTCCATCCACAAATGCAGTCAGATGATCTCATTTGGAAGCTTCTGTCACAGTCATTCATAGGGAATGATGTAAGAAAGACCTCCTCTCTTCTCTCATGGTATTCCACAGGATGTTGTGGATGCTCTAAGTTTATGTGGGTTCAAAATTACTTGTATAAACTCATGGAAGAAAATTCCATCAAATGTTATTAAACAAACAAACAGCAACAAAAAAAATTCCACCTCTGGCTTGGGAATTTCCTAAGCCATAAGTTGCTGGTGCTTGTGAAAACACTTTGGGGAAATGGTACAATTGTCCTTTTACTCTTCCCCAGGCAGAAACTATTCTCTTTGGAGACGTGCTACTGGGCTAGGCAGACCCATGGTCTCAGCACATTGTTTCTCTACTTTTATGGTTACTTTAATACAAATATGGATCCATACTCTCGTGTTTTTTTGTTTTTTTGTTTTGTTTTTTTCTTCCAGATTTGAAAAGCAATCTTCTGTCCATTATATCAAAAGATAAATACTATAAACTAATCTGTCCATCACAATCAGGGCACTTCTTTATGCTGAGAGCAACTGTAGTTGGATTCCTTCTTTGTGTTAATGATTTAAGCATAATTCACTAACACTACACTCACGTATCATGATGTGCAATGTTACTCTGCAGTATGTTGCACAGCAACAGTACATTACTGAAAAGGAGTTTCCCTCAAGAACTGTAGTACTGCAAAAAAAGATGAAAGCCAGCAATTCTGTACCACCAAATTTGCAAAATGCTGACAGCGATAATGGTCAATAAATTCGGTATGTCTTTATTGCTGCAATTAATATTGGTATATATATTTTTGGCTGTGCTTTTTTTCATCATATCAAAATCTCTGATGTTAAGCTTAAGGATCTACTGTCGCCAAGCACAGAAGTGATGCGAAATTCTTAGTTATAAGGCCAAATTTCTTAAGCTTCTGACTGAATTTCTGCTTCATCCATCTGAAGTGTGTCATCACCCAGCAATTCTGTTTCTGGCACAGATCCCTCCTCTTCCTCCTCCTCCTGGACAGGATTCTGGGCAATGTCTTCTGTTCCATTGTTTGTGTCATCTGTGCCCTCTGAGAGTAGAGCAGCCCTGTCAGCCACTGATGCATTGGAAGGAGCTGTTGTTACATAGCCTGTGCTGGTGGATCCACTCCCACTGTGGTGAGAGCCTGGCTTGGGAATGATCTGGGGGGGCATTTGCTGAGGAGCCATTTGCATTGGAATTTGAACAGAATAAAAATTTGGCAAGTAAGCCCCATAAGCAGGCATTGGCTGGTAACCATTGACTGGAATATAGAGTTGAGGAGGTGGGACCATTGGTCTCATCTGCCCTTTCATTTGTATGAACTGAGGTTGAGGAAAAGCTGGAGTTTTCTGCTTTGGTCCTATGTACCTAGCATTGCTGACATTACTAACAGGGCTTGTACTAAGGGAACTTGTTTGTGTGGTGTTACTTGCTCCAGAAGTTTGTGCTGAGCTGTTATAATTAGAAAGGTTTCCCCATGTTCTTAGTCTGTTGTGTATATCTTTAAATCTTGGTCTTCTGTTGGGAAATTCATTCCAGCACTCCAACATCAAAGTGTATATCCATGTGGGGCAGTCATCAGGACATGGCAAAACCTGTCGGTTTCTGATCATCTCAATGACATCCTGGTTAGAATAACCACAGTAAGGCTGCAGGCCATAGCTGAAAACTTCCCACAATACAACTCCATATGACCAAATATCTGAATCAATAGAAAACTTGCCATACATAATAGCCTCAGGGGACATCCAACGGATAGGAAGAAGAGAATTTCCCATCAGTTTGTAGTAATCAGCAGCGTAAACTTCCCTGAAAAGGCCTAAATCAGATATTTTTACATTCAGTTTATCAAATACCAATATATTTCTAGTGGCCAAGTCCTTGTGAACAACATGGTGGCTTGAGAGGTATTCCATTCCTGCAGCTATCTGAGTCACAATGTGGAAGAAGTCTGCTGGTTCCAGAGTGGATTTTACTGTCTTATCATCATCAGTGCTACCAACATCTGAATGAGGAGATCTCATCACCAAAAATTCATGGAGATCACTGTGGGAACAATAACTGAAAATCATGCTGATGGGTTGTTCCTTTGTCACTATTCCCAGCAAACAAACAATGTTTGGATGCTGTAATCGTGATCTCATCATTGCCTCATGTTTAAATTCTTCCCGAAGAGACAATTCCGCTTTGTCTTTCAGCGTCTTGATAGCAACAGCTTGTGTCTGTTCACCTGGTGCAGTACCAAAAAGATGCCCTTTGTAGACTTTGCCAAATCTCTCCTCTCCTAGTTCCTCCATAAAACGCACAGTAGACAGATTGATTTCTTTAAGTTTAGCCTGAAACAAAGCAAAGAAAACAATCAGCAAAAAATCACAGTGCTTTCTGAACAGCAGAATCTACCAGTAAAAAGCTCACAGTAGTTCAAACTGGAAGATAAATTGGGTAAAAACTAGATAACTTTCAGATAACATTTTTTTTTTTGCATATTCACAGCAATATATGGATTTTACAGTCAGTCTTAAAATAAGTTATTCTAGTAGGTGTAAATTGAACTATGGAGTAAAATATGAGTATCATTACTTTCATGAAGGAGTTACCGCATTTCCTGCAAGTTAAATGAATCATCAGTTCAGAGTAAATCAGGGTAACGATGATATTATTATAGTATTACAGTTGCCCTGCAGTTCTGCACACTAAAGATATGTCAGAAAAGCCAAAAAAGTTGGTAGGCTATAGGATGAACTGAAACATCATTTCCAGTAGAGGGAGGTGTGAACCCTCTCTCTGTTTCCCACTGTCCAATCTGTTCTTTCTCCACCACTGCATGACAGAAGCAGTCCTTGTCAGTGGGTAGCAGTTTCCTGCTGAGAAACTTCGAATTAGCTCTGGTGAGGAGCATGAAGGAAGAAGGGGGTGTATTCTGATACAAGAAAGTAAAGGTGGCAAAACCTTGAGAGAGAAATCCTCCTTCCCTCAAACAGGGAAAGCAGGGGAGACTCTGATGGTGATCTGATGAATACATCCCAGTGAGCTCAGCTGAATCAGTCCCTGGGCAAGTCAGACACAGACAGCACAGCTTCTTCACATGGGGAAGACAGACAGTCTTCACACAGAGAGTAATGCAGCAGGAGAGGGTAAAACAGGCTGAAAATACTGTAACAGGTAATCTGGGAACAAGCTCTGATTTTAGGACTGTGAACTGGACCAGAAAGTTTCCAGCACAATATAGGTCAGCCATGAAACTTCCTCACCAAACAAAATCAGTGACATTTGTTACAAGCAGTAATATTATGCAAATATTAAGAAGTTTCATGAACAGGTGTTGCAAACCGTTCCAAACTGAGCACTGTTTATAAGAACTCGTGCCTTGTAAGTGCTATGATTAAAAATTCAGGATTAGATATGAACACGATTTTAATATTTAGCTGACCCAGAAAATTGATGAGATCTTCAGACAGCAGCTCAAAGCCATTTTCTTTTCACCATCCTTGTGATAAGAGCCTTAGAAATATGTCACATCTCAGCTCAGATTACTGCTTTGTGTTTGCTGATAATACAAGCAGACTGAGCCAGCAGACTAGAGACAAACCATCATGCATCCTGCTAGAAACAAGCAAAGTTACATTGCAGTCAAGACCAAAAAATGAGCTGCAGGCTGAAGGCTGGATCAGAAATAACATTTCCAGTCACTAAGACAAGAGGCAGAATGGGGAGTGACAGGTAAGTGCAGATGTCATGAAATATTTTGTTCTGAAAGCTGTGGCCTCAGGCCAGGGTTTCTAGACACAGCTGTGGCAAAACCTGGTTTTCACTAAAGAAAATGACCAGCACAATATGAAAAGCAGATTTCTTGCAACATGGCTCAGTTCAAATACTGAAAATATGAGACAAGGTAAATCATAACATTAGAAACATGCAGCCTAAGCAAATTCTGGGAAAAACACCTGTTTGTGTTGATTAATGAGTGGCATTTCCATGTCCTGGCTGGGAGATGCCATCAGTTGGCGACGCTGTGGTGTTGTGGCAGATGCTTTCTGCTTGTTTCTACACATACAGACCAGAAAGAAAAGGCAGGCAATGACCAAAGGAATTGCTATGCTGGGGACCAAGATGTACAGGATTCCCATTTTGCTGTTATCACGTGGACCTGTTGGCACAGAAAAGTTCTTTCTTTACAATAAGTATTTTTATGCATTCAACAATAATAGAAAAAAAGAACTATAATGACTGTTAAGCCAACATTTTTAATGAAAAGTAGACATTTATAAATTGAAAACAGAAGCCATGCTACCCATCCTTTCTCAATAGTATTTCAATAAATATTTCTAATAATTAGTTCAGAATAGTAAAATGAAGCAGAATGAAGATAAATTTGTAATGCCAGCTTCTACACAGTCTCCAATGGCTGCATCAGTATATTAGTTTATTTCACTTTATTTATAGGCTTCCAGTTCTGGAAACTGCAGAAAATAGAATAGTATCATGTTCTGGGAATAAAAACAAATAGTCTTCATCACGGTACATTAAGCAGTAACCTCAACATGATAAACAAGGGCACACCACCACAGTCTGGACTTCTCACTTCATTCCAGACATTCAAACAGCATTTTATACACTTTCTACCTCCACTAGTACTGCTAATGCCTAGAAGAAAGTAAAATGTCAACTCTCACAGAGGTATTGTTTTTTCTGTACTTAAGAGAAAAAAAGTGCTTCTGTTGCTTTTCAGCAATTAAACAACTATCAATACATTTAATAAGACTACACTGGAACCTTTCTAAAATGCTTTTTTTTTGTGTGTGTGTTGAGAGACTGTAGAGCAGCATAGTTCAGAAAAATTCACTGGAACTGTCTTTGCCCTTGTTAAGCTCCATCTGGAGTACTGCACCCAGGCCTGGGGCCCCAATGCATAAAGAAAGATGTACAGCTGTTGGAGCAAGTCCAGAAGGGGGCCACAAGGCAATCAGAGTGCTGGGGCACCTCTCCTATAAGAAAAGGTTGAGGAGTTGGGCTTGTTTAGCCTGCAGAAGAGTAGGGGAGTTTATAAGCAGAAAGAGGACTGACTTCTTGCACAGTCTGATAGTGACAGAGCGCAAGGGGAAAGTTTTAAACTAAAAGAGGGGAGATTTCAATTAAATGTTTGGAAGAAATTATTTTCTCAGGCGGCAGTGAGACACTGGCACAGGCTGCCCAGAGATGCTGTGGATGGCCCATCGCTGGAGGTGTTCCAGACCAGGTTGGATGGGGCACTGGGCAGCCTGATTTGGTGAGTGGCAGCCTTGCCAATAGCAGGGGGTTGGAACTGGGTGGCCTTTATGGTCCCTTCCAACCCAAGTCATTCTATGACGCTATGATACAGGCAGTCTGTAACAAAAACAATTTTATGGCTTTCATGGTTTATTTGTTCCCACATTAGACATTATTTTCTTCCTAAAAAAGCAGTATTAAATTGCTTTGCCACATCTAAATATTGTTACCACTGTAACAGATCTAGAATGAAGTCTGCACCAACACAAGGAAGTAATCATGACTGTATTGAATTGTGAGAGGCTGCTTTTCATTTTTGTCATCAGTTGTGCAGATAGAGTAGGACACTTCTGATAAAATCATCTGTTTTATGACATCTCTGTTTCTGTGTTTCACACAGTTGCATCGAAACTAAGCAGTGTTATATCTCCCTCTACAGGATCTTAAAATCCTTGCTGACTGCAAGATGTCATACAGAGAAAAAGCTAATACAATTGAGTAACATGAGCAAAGCAAACTTATATAGGTGATGTTCATCATCTAGCAAGGAAACATTAAATGTGTACAACACAAAACAGTGAAACATTTGAGAGATTAACTTACTGAGTGAATAGCACTTGTAAAATACAAACAATTCAAAATTACACAGGATTCAGGAAAGTAATAGTGGAAAAAAGAAAGAGAATACATACTACAAGAAGGTATGTCACACAGTTCCATGCGTACGTTTTTATTCCTTGTAAAACACCAAGGCCCATCCATCTGACCCCCAGGATTCCGGCAATATGCATGTCCTCCACCTAGCTCTGGAAACTGTGTGCTTGTTAGGTCGTGGTTGTGGGGACTCTGGGAGTCCCAGTGCTGACAAATGTGGCCAGATTTGGTGACGCTGACTGTTCCTCTATAATCTGCTCCAGAACCGTTGTAACACTGATGATCTGTTAGAAAGGGTTTGGCAAAAGGTTACAAATAACAAAATAATTACGGGTCAGCAAATCTGTAACAGCTGCAATGCGTAGATCATGTATGTTTTTTTGAAAAAAGTACTTTAAGTACTTTTAAGTATTTAAATTTAGGTCCTTCAAGATTTAAATCAAAGCTATGTTTTTTTGTTTTATTTTCTAAGTTTAAATTCTGTGGCCCTCTGTTCTGTTTCACAACCAGTTATGTTTGTATTCTGCCTTTCAGCGTATAAAGCTATGGCCACAAACATCAGTATTTGGTACTTCTGTATATGAATTGGTACTAAGTAGACATAGATTTTATTTTTCATAATTTCCTGATTTTCTTACACTGATGACTTCCAGAAGAAACATGCTGCATTTTCTGCTGCCTTGCCAGTTTTTCTTTCCTTTTTTCTTTTAGAAAAAAAAAAGAAGACATAAACTTCTGTTCTATTTCTTATCTGCTGAAGTATCTTTATCCTCTCCCTTATGCTGCTATCCTCTTTTCCTATCTTTTGAGTACTCGTCCCTCATATTTGGCACCTGAACTGAAACATACCTTTTTCTGCATGCTTGAAACACTGCCTTCATCATTTTTCTGAGTCTCCTTCCCCAACCCTCAGGAATGCAACTCTCACAAAGCTTCTTTTTCCCATTATCTATAAATCAAGGGTATATGCACTGCAGCTGTTCCACCAGAGGGAGCAGCACTGACTCCAAGAGAGAGACACCCATGCTTTCAAATCTTTACTGGATATCTAATTACTGTTTTTATCCCCATTCCTTTTGCTTGATTTAGTTTTCCCATCAATTTCTGAGTTAATTCTCTTTCTCAGCTACATCAGGCAATTGCCTCCCTAGAATACAGCAAACATGGCTACTTTGATGCCATTACGCCTGCTGATAAATCTTGGTTCAGATAATGGTTATTCAGAATAATGGTACTTAGCTCTTTATGCATCTTTAATCTCTAGAGGCTTCCCTGTTTAACTTTTTAGGAGGATTGTGTTTAATTGTTAGGAAATGGAGTAGGCAGAAAAATTGTGATCATATAACAACTGGTAATCGAACAACCCTTCTACTCCTGGATGCAAATACAAATCAAATGAAGTGAGATTAATGTTTTCCACCATTCTGTGTGGGTGAAGAAAGACACATACACTTCAAGCTTGATTTAAAGAATTAGCACTCTTGTGGATTTCTTCACATACACAATGAGCAGTAAAAGTTTAATTTCTTAACAGACTTTTCCAATTAAGCTTCTACAGCTTACTTAAGTTTTACTGACATGTAAACAGAGCTCAAAAATAGTAGTATGGGAGGACTTATCAGAAAGTTAAGAACTAAGTGAGCAGTGAAGGACAGCTCATGGGAAGGGAAGGCTGCAATGCACTGCTTTCCTTAGCATAGCTGATTAAAACCTGTTGTGTGAATATGGAGTTTCACAGCCAACCATAGTTGATATAACCCCTTCCAGTGCAAAGCACCATCCTTTAAGCCTTCTTACCACCTTAAGCGTACTTTAGAAGAGTGCAAGATTATGGTCAGTATCAACACTATACAAAGTAGGTAGCACACTGGCTTACATCGGCTGAGTCTCTCCACGGGGATCCCAATCCTTATGCAGTTGGCAGCTTCCAAGGTGTCAGGTCGTGGGAGATCCTCACACTTAGGCAACTGCAGCTGCATCAAGATGAGGGGGTTTGATCTAGCAATGTTGTACTCCTGTCTACACAGATCGTTTTCTAGAACTTCACACTCATCCCGGCACAATTCCCGTGGTTTTGGGGTCCGGGAACGCTCGTCGCACAAAGGAAATACAAAGTGGCAGAAGGATGGTATAGCAAACTGTGAGCATTGGTCAGACAAATGCGTAGAAGTGCCAATCATTGTAAATGCAGCTGGAAAGGAATAAAGTTACTGTTTAAGCATTAATTCACAATACATATGAGAAACAACGTAATTTTTACATTGTATGCCTTTTATAACTTTCATCTTCTCATGATGGTGTGAAAGCCTACAGAGCAACAGGAAAGATACAAGGTCTTTTCTACTGCAAAGGACAAATGCAAAAAGCAAACTCTGACATATGCATATTTCTTGCAGAATCTCAGTTCTTAGTAAGTCACCCATGTGACTACTTTTGAGTAACTGTTGACATTTTACTAATCTTAACTTGAAAGGATAAATATCTAAGGCAAGAAACAACTGCCAGAAGGCTGACCTATTTTCCCAGTGTCTAGTTAGATAAAATTTGAAAGAGGATAACTTAGCTTCTTTCTACTATGGAGATTTTGATCATTGATACATTTTTTAAGCCTTGACAGGCTTGGTATTTCTAGACATGTTGCCCCTAGCAGATAAGGGAAGCCAAATACATAACAGTAATCAATTTCAGCATACTGATCATAGATAAAATTAAGATGTGTTTTATGTTGGTTAAGATGACCTTCCCCTTCAGCCCTCACTATCTACACAATAATATTTAACTGGGAGTTTTCCTGCATGCTTTTTAAAATCAGACAAGTGAACGTGTACATTATGTATCTGGGGACAAATCAAACTAAATACAGGAGCATTCATTCCCACACTGGAAAATATCACTTGTGAGCAAGGTTTGCTAGACTGTACATCCACGAGTGTATACTGCAAAGAGAAAAGAAAATTAGTTCAAGTAATTCAGCAGTCTGGTCATAATCCGCATATCACTTCTTCCCTTCTTGTTCAGCTCTCTCCCTTCCTACCATCTACTTCGTGCTGCCACCTGCTATGAGAGAGCCTCTTATCTCTTTCTCAGTATCACACATGCAGCAGCCTGAGCTCCAGCCTTTTGTACTGTCTACATCTTTCCTTATTTTAATACAGTAATGTAACCTTTCATCAGTCACACAGAGAATACTGCATGCAAGCAGAACATAAGGCTGTAAACAACAGCTATGAGGTGAGCTTATTCGTAAAAAATTAAACATAAGGAGTGAAGAAGTCACAGTTGGCTATCTGAAAATTTTGTGAAGGTGCTATAGAATTTAGATTGGCATAAGCAAAGAATACCTAATTAACAATCATGGCCACAATTTCCTGGGAGGTGTCAAAAGCAAACAGGGCTGTATAACGATCATGTAGCACAGAAGCAAGACATGCAAACAAGGCAGGCCAACATGAGCAGTCTTTGGATTACTGGGTGTCAAAAGGCAGGCAGCAAAGCCTCAGCAGCACTGAGCACATCCCCTTCCAAGCCATCTATACTGTTATCACATTTTTTGTTCTTCAAAGAATGCCAGAAATGGCCCAGAAACACCAATAGACACTCATGTTTTCTAAGCTCCTTTATCAAAGCTTGATTGCTCCTACAAAGCTACTGTGCACCTTAGAATTTATGTTTGCATTTCCAAGCCTCTTTCCAAATTGTCTCTTTCCAAACTGGAGACTTGAAGTAGAGCATCTGAACACAGTATATAGGAAAGATGTAGACAGTACCCGAATGAAATGTGTAGGAAATATGTGGAAAAATTAAAGCAACTAAGGCGTTGATTTTCAGTCAAATAGACATCGACCAGCATGGCAAAGAAATTGATAATTACACATATCTTCAGGTCCATACACTCTTTATTGCTGGCCTTCCAATCTGTTGAGTTTTAGGTTTTTCCATGAAAGCATCCTTTTGTTTTTTTTTAAAATGCAAAGGCTCAGATTTTCACATAACCACATGGCTGGGATCAAGCAGGAGTACAGGCAGTACAGGTACAGTGAACATATTTTAAACAACAGCACAGCAAGGAAATGAAAATTCCCCATTGATTACGTCTGTAACTCTTTAATGAGATCTTAGCATCAGACAGTAGGTGTCATCATTACCCAGTCACAATCTTCCCAGAGTGGTGGATGGCACTGGGTATAAAGAGATTCCACCAAAGACTTAAAAAGCATAGGCAAAAATACAAGCAAATTCTAAGGAGAAGTTGTCAAAAATATCCTGGTATTTGGGCTAAGAACATTAACCTAGGAACACTTCATTTACATTTAAGAAGAGTTACACACAAAAAAAGAAAGTGTACTGTGAAATCCTCAGCATTTCTTTTGCATAAAGCATTTGGTATGTCCTTCAGATGTATATAACTTCAAAAAGTAGTATTATTCATATTGCCTAGTTAGACCCTATACAGCTGTATGTGTTGGTACACAAATTTTTTCTCTTAAAGAAGGTTTAAGAACCAGAAATTCTCTTCAAGTTCTACACCACCTCAAGTCCCAGTCCTCAGCCTCCAAAATCCATCCAATAATCAGTGGTACTAGGGAACCACTAACAAGATCATGAGTGCCCATGCTGTGCATTCCAGAAACAAATATCAGTCATTATTTCCTGAAGACATCATGATTCAATACTTTTTTTTAATTTGTTTCAGTAGGAGATTATAAAAATAGCACACAGAATTACAAATCCAATCATTTCAGATAAGTGAAAAATTTCCAATTGTTGAAAAACATTCAATCAAGGCAGAGATGACTGAGGTAAAAGTGGTATAAGTACTATGCATTAATTAATGCTAGAATGGTAAAATAGGCCACAATTGCAATAGAGTACAACAAAAAAGAGAGAGGAATGGGTCATGAAAGAATAAGGGGAGGTCAAAACTTGGGTTTCAGCAGCCCTAGTATCTGATTACCATATCCCAGAAAAAAATGGATCTGGATTCCTGGCTTGAAAATAAGCCTTTGAAATCATACATTTAAAGTAATAACTTCAGGGAGACAGAGCTGACAAGTGAAGTCAAGCTTTTCTTCTTGGCAACTACTGTTTCTAAATTCCAGATTCAATTAGATAGGCATATCAGGCCAGATCACAGAATCACAGAATGGCCTGTGTTGAAAGGGACCACACTGATCATCTAGTTTCAACTCCACTGCTATGTGCAGGGTCACCACCACTAGACCAGGCTGCCCAGAGCCACATCCAGCCTGGCCTTGAATGCCTCCAGGAATGGGGCATCCACAACCTCCTCAGGCAACCTGTTCCACTGTGTCACTACCCTCTGTGTGAAAAAATTTCTCCTGATATGTAACCTAAATCTCCTCTGTACTAGTTTAAAACCATTCCCCCCTGTCTTATCTACCCTCGTCAACAGATGTACCCCCTTCCTGTTTAAATACTCCCTTCAAATACTGGAAGGCCACAATGAGGTCTCCTTGGAGCCTTCTCTTCTCCAAGCTAAATAAACCCAGTTCTTTCTCATATCTTTCCTCATAGGAGAGGTGCTCCAGCCCTCTGGCCATCTTAGTGGCCCTCCTCTGGACCCATTCCAAGAGCTCTGCACCACTCTTGTGCTGGGAGCCCCAGGCCAGGATGCAGTACTCCAAATGGGGCCTCACAAGAGCTGAGTAGAGAAGGACAACCACATCCCTCTCCCTGCTGGCCACCCCTTTTTTAAAGCCGCCCCAGAGCACAGATGGCCTTTGGGCTGCAAGTGCATACTGCTTGCTCACATCCAGCTTCTCATCCACCAGAACCCCCAAGTCTTCCTCTGCAGGGCTGCTCTCAAGGAGATCTCCCCCTAGTTTGTATAAATACCTGGGACTGCCCCAACCCAAGTGCAGCATCCTGCACTCTGCCTTATTGAACCTCATTAGGTTTACATGGGCCCACTTCTCCATTTCTCCAGCCTGTACAGGTCTCATGGCAGACATGGGAAGCCTGACCACCCATGAAGACTGAGGCAAAGTACTCTTTCAGTACCTCAGCTTTTTCGATGTCAGAGGAAGCCAGCTCCCCATTACCTTTCATCAGATGGGGAACACTGTCCTTGGCCCGTCTCCTCCTGCCAATTTACCTGTAGAACTCCTTGTTATCTTTCACATCCCTCATTCAGATGGAGTTCAGCTCCATCTGTGCCTTGGCTTTCCTAATCCTATCTCTACACACACAAACAACAGTCCTGTATTCCTCTCAGGCTACGCAACCCTGCTTTCACTACCTGTACATGTCCCTCTTTTCTCTCAGGTTAAGCTGCAGGTCCTTGCACAGCAACGATTGTCTGCCTTCCCTGCTCGACTTCTTCTGCTGGGGGATGGAGAGCCATTGCGCAAATATGCTCCTGCTGGAATGTGTTAATTTTCCATTTATAAGCATTTTGCTCTATTCCATGAACTCATTCCCTAGCTCCTCTTGTGTCTATTAGAATCACAGTGATCAGTCTGATGGGAGAAGGTTCAATGAAGAAAAGTTGTGCTGATATACACCCCATTGGAAGTAATTCTTGTTTTGGAAACAAATTTCTATGTGTAATGAAACGATCAGAGAAAGAAGTCAGCAAAGGCAGAGCACAGGAAGGTCAGCTCTTGCTTTATATGAAGCAGTCTGAAATACAGACTCTCCTGAGATTATGCATAGCAGAGGAAACCCGAAGGAAAAGCTACCATGCAGAAAACAATTTTTTCATACATCAGAAGGCATTTTATTAAAAATAATAAAAAAAAATTATATTGGAATATGTCAAGCAAAAAGTTCCAGTGTAAACTATAATTTGTTAAAAAGTCAATGTCCTATTATTTTACTTGAGGACATGGAAAGGTAGCTTTTATACAATAGTAGATACTCACCTTTCTTGCTCCAAGTTCTACTAACTGCAGAGGTGGGAAAATGGGTCATCTACTTCAAGCCTTAATATCTTAGTAATTGACTTAAAAAACTCAAAAGGATGATAAAAGTGTCAGTATCAATATTGGATTAGTTTTCTGACCAGCTATAGAGATGTATAAGCTCACCAGTAATTCGATTTTCAATTTCCCCTTGCATCTGTAGGGAGTCCACATAAATGGTCCTGTTTCCAATGATTCGTGCGCATGCAATTCCCCTGTATGGTTGACAGAAACCATCTTCATGGTAATCTTCTCTGCACAAGACAAGTTAGGAACATATAAGCAGATGTCTAAGAATGCATAACACAATAATTTTTTATATATTCTTATAAAGGGAGAGAACCCCAGAAGATTATAAATTTGAACTGTTCAGTTCCCCAAATGAAGCTTTCTTCTCCAGTGCTGTCTGCGTTATCTCAAAAGTATTAACGAGGCACCTTGTAAAAAAGAAAAAAAGTAAAACAAAAACTGAGATTAATTTAAACTTCATATGCTAATAGTAATGGAGTTTGACAGACGAATCTACTAAAAAGCTGCTAGACTGAAACAGCAACACAGATGTTTTTACGTGTCCCCATTCATTTTTGCCATCTAACTGCATCCAATACAACCAGGCAAACATTTGGTTCTCCTCTCCTATCCCACTCTCTCCCTTTCTTCTTTCCTGCTGTAGTGAAGAGCAGAAGAGACCTTGCCAAATGTTAATTAAAATAAGGAAAATATCCCAACTCTGAGTTAGGTAAACAGAATGAAAAGTAATCAAGGTTTTAACCTATTTTCCTCTCTCTAGACAGAATCAATTGCCAAACTCCTCTTCCTACATACAACTTAATTCAATTGAGCTAGTTTGTAAGCCAAGTTCAACTCCTTACATCATAAATACTCTGGCATAAAAGAACTAGCTCTAAGCCTTGGTGTTCAACACGGCATCCTCAAAGCCCAAGTAAATAATACAGAGCCGATGTGTAGATCATAACTATTTGAGTACTGCAGAAGGACCCTTATGGATGAACTCTCAGAGTAAATCTTCACAACACCATGCAACTTCTCTGGTACGGTACAGCTAGGATTCACTAGCTTGAGTGTTTTCTATGACTCACCACACGATGTGATGAAAAAAGCATAGAATATTATCTAGAAAATCATCAATTCTAGGACACCCCAAATCTTTTCTAAGAGTCAGTTCAAACACCTGAGCTACTCCTCTAAGCCAGCAATATTTGAAGTATCACTTCAATACTCTTCTGCCCTTTGTATGTTATTTAAAATATTTTCAGATATTATGTGTTTTGGCTACACATATTTCTATTTCTCTTACAAGTGTCTTATCTTTCCTGCTCATCATGTCATGTGAGCAGAACAAGGTAATCAGTGAAAATTCGTAAAACCCTCAGCTGGGCCATATTTTCACTATAACCTGCTGTCCAATAATAGCTAAATCATGATAAGCATCATCATCCAATGCTGAATGCAACTATCATTTCTGGTATCTTATTCTGTTTTGGAGTCTTCCTTTGCTTTTATTTTTCTCTCTCCATTATGTCTCCCTTGTAAAGCTCTTCAGGGAAATGACACCTCTATTTCTGAAGTTATAAGCTCCTTGCATGTGGAAGGGTGGGCAGGGCTGTCCACATAGGATAGGCAAAAGCTGGGATCATTAGTTAACAGCTGAGAAGCAATTCCCCCTTTCCTTCTGGAAAGACATGACCTTATCCATCACACATGCTGATTTACTATATGAAGTGCCTCATGCAGTTGTCTGTCCCTTCTTTCCTACCACAGTATGATTGTTATTTATTAAAAAACATTCTGTTTGAAAAAGTTTAAACAAATTCTGCGTCCAAATAGAGGCAATTTGTATATTACAGTGAATTAAAAAAAGGAGGCATCTTTCAGGATCAATTAATTGCTACAGTGTAATTCTTTCACACTCATAAAAAACAACAACAACAACAACAAAAAACCTCTAACTTTGCAACAATTGCAACATGCCTGAGGGGACAAAAATCTCAAAGTGATTTCTCTGTGCCTGCTTTATTATCTTTGACCATCTCAACAGGAAATAAGCAATTCCCATAATGAGCTGAATGAATATTTAACCTATTTAACCTCTTTCTCGAGAATAAATTCAAACTGTTACCCTGCAGAAAAAAGTCTGCAATGTATCTAAGTGAAACTGTACCTCACACTTCAGCTCTCAGGGAAGGCTTCTCTTACTAGCACAAAATAAAATAAAATAAAAATCTGTGAAAGTTAACATGGGTTTGGTGACAAAGGCAGTATGATCTCTTACTTAGCTCAGTTTATTTATTTCTGTCAAGAACTTCTAAATGCAGCTTAGATACTATATATAAACACATATGCTCCCTTCTCTCATGATACAGTTAACTGCTGATTAAACTAAACTGGATATGACCATTACTATGGATGCAAGCAAAAGTAAACAGTAATCTGATGTCAGATACTCTGTCTGTAGCAGAGCTCTTGCTCTATGTGTGTCTTAGCCAAGTCAGAACTGCTAGTGAGTGGTACGTGGTCAGTACTAATAATAAAGGGGAGAAGAGTTACGCTAGTCTTCTGAGCAAAAAAGCTGATTTTGAGAAAGCTGTAGTAATGACAGAAAACAGTCTCCTTACAGATTGCTTTTTCCCTCTGCAACTCAGCACACGGCAAAGTGTTTTTACAGCAAAAAGCAAAGTATAGGAAATTTGGTAAAATAGAGAAGCAGCATGCTCAGTTCAAACAGGCGGCTTTGGAACCATATGCTGTTTTGATTTGTGCTCTAAATAATATGCCAGCAATTTAGATGCTGATTAGAGAAGGAGCTTAAAGCTGCTGAAAATAGGCAGAAATACTGACTCTTTCATTTCCTGCTCCTTGGTTCTTCCTCCTAAAACCCCAACTTCAATTATGATGAACACCATCCACAAGTTTTTCAGGCTCAGACAGTTATCTTGTGCCAGAACAATAAAGTTAAAAAACAGGTTTTCTAATATATAGCCAAAGCAGGAAAACAAGAAAAAGAAAAAAAAAAGAAAAAAAAAGTAGTATCAGTGTTTTTGTTTTATGTACAATACAGAGTCTGTCTAAGCTTATTCTTGCTTAACATGTCCAGAAACACAAAAAACAACTAAGCACTGGTAAAAAATCTACGTGTTCCTTATCTCACACATACATGGCACCACACAATTAAAAGCAGTGTACTTAGAAGGAGAAGCAGAAGAAATCTGTGTAAAATGGAAAACTGAACAGACAAGCAATGAAAAAGAATGATAAAGGCTCTCTGCTGCACTGCCTATTCTGATCTCACAGTGACAGAAACTGTGACTTCCAGGGAAATGTGGGTCTGTAGGAGAGGTATGGAAAGACCTGTGAATTGGAATAAAACACAGAATGCAGTTGAGAATCTTTCTTGAGAGAGATATCCTATGAATGATTTGAATCCAGGCCTGTTGCTTTTAAGTTGTCAGGAGATGAGACAGATGTTCCAGTGCGGAAGAAGCTCTCCGCTCAGATGTTCCTCAGGACCTGTGGTTGGGCTGTAACAAGCAGCAGCTTTGCCTCATATAGTTAGAGAAAAATGTTATTTAGGACTAATGGCTTTCTTTACCGATAAACTTTACCATGTAACAACTCTATCAGAGATTATGCAAAAAAGAAGGTGAAGATGTCCTCCAGAAACACAGAGAGACAAGTCCAGGGGTGCTACATGTGTTGCAAAAATTACAGAGCACTGCTACCCCCTTGCATTACTTTAATTTCAGGTGACACAGAGCAAACACTCAACAAAAGACTATGGAAAAAATTACCTAGGAAACAAAGAGGCTTTTCGAATGGAAAGTCTCATAAGCTGAAAGAATACATCTGGGTATAATACACTATATGACATCTATGTAACACAATCTATTGTATGCAACTGCCACAGTCAAGCAGGCCAGAGGGCAAATGAAACAAAAGAAGTCCCAGTAAATAAAAGGCAATTGTGAAAATTCTGTTCAATACCAAGATCATCTTGTGAAGCATGTAAGCCTAAAGAGGGTTTTCAGCATTTATTTCATGCCCCTGCAAACACAGTCAGAGCTGACCTACTACCTTTACTTGCAAATGGAGGAAGTACTTGAATGCATACATCAGCATGATAGAGATTCAGATTAAAATGCAAGCAAGCCCAAAGAATTCCCTGTAAGAATGATGGTTAACACTGAAAATTAACTAACTAGAAATCAGTTCTGGCACAGGAACAAGCTGGAGAAGGGGGAACTAAACAACTTGCAGTAAGTAAAACAGTAAAGAAAAGTAATTATTGCAATTATTTTAGCACTGAAAGTTATACTGAAGTAGTAAGATGTCACAGAAAAGAGTACAACAAATCTTCTGGTGTGTGGTTATTCTGTACACAACATTGAAACATTATTTGTTCGAAGAATATTTGCATATAGTCAAAAACACCAATTCATCATTTTTTTTTAATTGCCAATCAAAATTCTGAAGTCCACTTTGCAGTTTTGAACCAAGTAAGAAGACAAAGTTCTTAACGATTCAAGTTACATAATCACATTCAATACATGTAAGAAAAAAGTCAATCTGTACTTTTAATAAAGCTAACAAGTTATCTAGAATTTTATTGAGAGTAATTTGTTTCAGTACACTGAAATAATAAACTCACAAATTATTTAGAGGGATCTTCATTCAAAGAAATTATATGGTTTTGTTTAGTTAAAGAGGTAAGCCACATCAGTGTGTGGGAAGTGTGTTAAAAAGTGCTGCAACAAAACATCAGGGATTTCTGTTTTTAATATACGTATACATCCATGGTTTGTTTACATTGCACCTCTAACAGGGAACTGTTAAAATCTGGTACTACAATCCTTGTTATTTGTTCCTTCTACTCTTGACATAGAATATTTCAAGGGAGGGATCATTTTTCAATGGTTAAAATGAGTTCACATGTCACAGCATGCACTCCTACTAATACAGGTTCACACTAGAGAGAAGAGAAACATACTATCTTCATCATATGTAATCTCATTTCTATAAAACTTTCGTCTAGTAAAAAATATAGTAAGTCTATGTTACTATTATTGTAGAAAAATACCTAGTATTTCCAGGGCAGGTTTGTACCTTGACATTTCTGGTAAAAGTATCAAAGAAAAGCAAAGCAAGTTTTAATGCAGTTTCTTCTTTAATCATGAATATTGCTGTTTTAATAGGATATAAAATTGTTCCTTCTCATAGACTTCATAATGTACTAAGGAGATCAATGAGAGTTAATATTACTGACTTGTGAAGCAATACGACTAGGGTATAAATATTTGATAAAGAATGGGATTTTTTTAAAGCCATATTGGCTTAATTGTTCATCCATTGAGAAGGGTTGGGCTAATGCCAGCTGTTCCTGATGTTACTCATAATTTCTTTCTGTACAGTAACATGTACTTAATGTTGAAGCCTTCACTAAACTTTCCAAAACATGGGTGTTTAGGAAAACCTAAAACAAAACAAAACAAAAAAACAGCACTGATACCACAAGTGCAGTGCTAAGTCCCACTTGAAAAAGCCAAAGATGACAAGGAAAAGGATGACAGGGAAAACACTGCTGCTGCAGCAGGGCCCTACCTAGCTGGAGGCACCTTCTGCCAGCTCCACAGGGAACGGCATGTGCTTCTTGCACTACATGCTCCCATGCTCAGAACAAACAGCTTCATTCTTTGGCCAAAGGTCTCCTGCAAATGACCTATCTTTCTGGCACAAAAAATCATTTGCTTGCACATCTTCACAAGCATCTAAAGATTAGCAGTCTTGGGATCACAGAAAACAGCGATCATAGTTAAAATGTCAAAGAGACGTCACTGAAGTAAAAAATAAAAACTTCTTCTGTTCACTGAAGGACTGTAATAAATAGTAGTAGTAAAGGAGCTCAGTGTTAAAAAGTCAAAAACTAACAGGTGGGGAAATTTGTATATACAGTCATAGCTGAGTTGAAGTCAATGGACCTATGACAATTTACACTCACCAGGGATATGGCCCGTGAATTTTGCTACCAGATGCTAACCGAATTTAACAACTTTCCCCTACATCAGCATTAAAAGTTAGATAAATACTAATGAGTAACATTTATTTTTGTGCTTCTTATCTGACAAAAAATGTAACAGGAGATAAAACCTAAAAAAGAAAAAGGTAATGAACATCACATTTACAAAGCAATTGTGCTGAGTGTGATTTGAATATCTGCTAGTTGTTAAAAAGTATGTTGTGAATTGAAACTCTAGATTCAATATCCAAGTAGAAAATTACAATTACCTATTCCACTGATTCTACTAAATGATGACTTTGTTAATCATAGTACTCAAGGTGCCACTTCAAACCAGGTAATAGATAAAGAATTTCACTGAAATTTCATTAATGAAAGCACAGCTACAAACAAATTTAGTCTTTGCAACAAAGTAGAGAAAAATAAGTTGTCAGACAGCAACTTCTCAATAACCTTATTTTTAGCCTACTGCAATTACTTCCACAACAGATTACAAAAATTATGTTTTAAAATGCAAAACTCAGATTTTCAGTCTGTGTCTAAAATTAATTTTAAATGTATATTCATGAGTCATAAAAGGAGGATGCTTTTTAAAGCAAGGAATTTAAAAGGCATTTAAATACACAAAAAAAGAAGTGGGCATCAATAACGTTTAAGCACATGTATCCATTGAATCACAAACCAAACTGCTGTACTTAAAAAGCACTGCCATGGTGCCAACACTCCCAAATGAGTGTCCTTGAAGAGATGTCTCACAGATGAGACATGCCCTTGCAGCAAGCTACTGTGTTTAAAGACTTAAGTGGATTAAAATCCATGAAAATCAGTGTTGATGACCCTTCTTTCACTGAATCATTTTCCATCACTCCTGCAACACAAAATACACTGCACTCGCTAGAAAAATGTAGGAAGGTAATAAACATATAAAACAGTGGCAAGGAATGTGTGGCATAACACCACATCCTACTGGTGTTTAAGGATATCTTGCACACTCAGATATTTATCACTGTTGTATATACATACAAGAGGTTTCACTACACCAAAAGGTAGTACTTCTCAACTACATAGCAAAGTAGAGACACTGTTGGCTGTTCCTACGAAGGCTGTGTGGAATATACAAGTGACTCTACAGAAATATAAGTTACTGTACTGTTCTATCCATGACCCAGCACAGTCGCTCAGTGAGTAACAATAACTCCAGCTTTTGGAATATCTGCTTAATCATTTAAGCCATTTGCCAGGAGACAGAAGATAAATAATTTTGACATTTGTAATGCAGACTGTCCATCATGAAGATGAAAGAAGCAAAGCTAAACAAGAACACCTGCTTTATAAATTTCCACAAGGAGCAGAAGATTGTTCCTGGATGCATTACCAGCCATCATCCTCTGACAACCACAAACTCTTTTTCAATTTCTTTCAATTTACTGACACAATATTTTGCTAAGTTCTCCAACTGCTTTCATAGGTCTCAACGTGTTGGGACAAAGTCTTGAAATCACAAGTCAGCTGGAAATCCAAGGAAGGCTGTCAGTCTGCTTTGTTGAGCATTGGATATTTTCAGCAAAAACATCTGTTATCATTAGAGTTACAGAAGAATTTTAAAATGAAAAAGCTTCAGAAAGCCAGACTCATGGGAATTTGGACCTGGTCTTGCAGCATTACAGATTTTTTCTTACCAAAGAAATCATAGAGCCAACCTCCACACTTTTTTCTTTAAAAACAAGCTATCTTTCCTGGTGTGTTACGACTGTGTAATAAATGGTATCCCTCTAACATCCCTGGGGAAAATCTGTAGGACCAATGAGCCTTTCACAGTTCCTCTAACAAGCAGCTCCCTGTTTCTCCCACTGCCAGGAAAAAGAATTCTCCCTCACTTTTTATCTTTCCTTCTCATTCCATGCTACCTCTTAGCAAGTATACACAGCTCAGCCCTACAAAGATCTTGGAAACGTTATATTATTGCTCATTTCATTAAAATCCATTGGCAAGATTTTATATGCATGTTTGTCTATGACAGGTAGGAATTAGAAAATCTTGAGAAAAAAAGAAGACTGAGAAAACATGGTCAAAAACAAGAGCCGTACAAACCCAAAGAGAAGGAGGCTACAAGAAGAACATCAGAATTATTTTGAAAATAAATATGAAACACCATGGAAATGTCTCAAGCTTTTGTTATTAGCATTATCTTTAATGATGGGAAATATAGCAGTTTTCTGTAAAGTGTTTCTTAGCTTTTTTAACTACGGCAAAAAAATACCAAACATTCTTGTGAAAAATAATTTTTAGTCATTTCAATTGAAAATTGTTTTGGAATTAAAAATGTTTTACCTGGACAAGTCCAAAAATGAAAGGAACCATATTGATACACTTTTTTAAATTTATTTTTTATCTTTTAAGATAACAAAGGTGGTTTTGCTATTTCAGATAAGACAGAGATAACATGTTGATTTGAGAAAACATTACAGCGTAGGCTATAAATTCAAGATTGCATAATTACAAGTATATGTAAGTGTGAATCTTCAGAGTTCCTCACAGTTAATTTTTATTAAAGCTACAATAACACCAACTGTTCATATCTATACAATATTAAAATGTCAGTTTCACAATAATTTTTCCAGTCTAAAGAAAAACAAAAACAAACAAAAAACCAAAAAAACTGTTTATTAGAAAACCCAAGCACCAAGGGATTTCTTTACAAGCATCTAAGCACTAATATGAAATACTCGTTAGATTTTCTGATACTTTTTATGGATGCAACAGGAATGACTTATTGTAGGCAATACTGAAGAAGTCACAGTCTGAGAATGTTTTAGTGTTAGAGGCAATTTTCATAGCTCTTCTTCATAGAAAAGAAAATATCTTCCAAAGAGCAAAGCTAATTTATCTCTTTTTAACTTCAAAATGTACAGCTCTGGTGCTCTGAAATACAGGTCCTGAGAAAAAACACTATTTCTGTGATTAAGAAAAAATAAAAAATAAAAAGCACATTCCAAACCCAAACCATGACCAGGAAAAAGAATAGCCATTTGATTGAAATGCTATCATGTTCCCTGCTACTGAGCAGACACCTGAGACATGTTGGGACATGCCTTTTGCTAAACCCACAAAACACAACCCAAATCTGTCCAGCCTTTATGTCATTTCCATCCCTGTGTGCTCATCCTAGCTTATGAGAGCGCAGACAATAAGTTCTGCAAACACCCAAACTACAGCAAACCTTGCAGAGTGCAAGAGAAAATGAAACAGTTTGGCAACTGTGTCATGGTTGGAACTTAAGGTTAAATGAAGCAATTATACAAGGAGCTTGCTATGAGATGAGAAGACAAAGAATTCAGGCACCGGAGGCAGTAGCAGGTTGGGGGTACATAAAGAGTCTTCCACCAGAAGAGCACACAGTTCTCCTTAGTCTGGAGCAAAACTTAGTATTTTTTCTCTTGCTATTAATTTCTGTCAAGTTACAAGTGTGCTCCTTTTCCTCTAGGCTGGTCTGCTCTGAAGACAGTAGCCTGTTATTACTGCTATCTGCTCCAGCAACAGAGGTCTGCCTGGTACGGGTAAGGAATACAGACCTCACAAAGAAATTCCAATGTGTCATTGTGATTCTACTTAATAGGATTGCTGATTTTCTCCATATTAGGAAAATAAGCTTCTACACGGGAAATGTAATGCCAGTTACTATCAGATCCTCTGAATTCTAAAGAAGAAAAATAGATGTGAGTTCCTCTGTCCAGCCATTGAAAAAGGATAGGAAGAAGCCACTCTTGGCTCAGAAGCAACATCTGTGGGGCTGGTGGCATAGTGCCTTGAAGCACCCAAATCTGTTGAAAGGTCTGTGCATCCAGCCAGGCCTCATGCACTCCTAAATGACAATTTCCCCCTTCTTTTCTTCTTTTAAACTTTAAACCACTTACTGAACGTTTATTACAACCCATTTACTTTTACGCCTGTTCTTTTCATTTTTCCTATTCATACACTTACTACTGGTTAAATGTATTTTTAAATACAAATCTTCTAAAAATGTAATAATGGATACTGCATTGTGCCTCAAACAAAGCAAAATAGTTCACATGCAAAATCTGTTTTCATATGCTACATGCAAGATATCACACCAACATTATTACATGGTAGGATGTCAGTAGCAATTCTAGCTGCTCTATAAATTAATCTAATCAGGCTTGACATTACTAAATTGTTCATTAATACTAACAAATAGAGAAAACTCAATCAGGAAATCAAATGTATCTCCTAAGTTTAGCATGTCAGGACTTAGCTCCTAATGGTTGAAAATGAAGATCATATGCATACTGATATACCTCTCAGTCTGAGTGACAGGAAATTTACAAGTGACTGCACATTGCATTGTCTTGAAACTACTCAGTATTAGAATATGTTTTAAGTAACAAATAATAAACTGAATTCTGTTACAGAAGAAAGTAGGAAGGCAGTCTGCATTCTTCCCACCAGAAACACAAAGGTTTATTCCTGTGCAAAACATTTTATTTTTTTTTTCACCATCCAGTCTTGAAGTAGATTTTTTTTTTTTTTTTTGAGGGAAACTTTTAAAATTAACACTGTATGTGTTTCCCTTGCCACTCTGCTCATTGCTTTGCAATCTGAAACTTCCAGCCATGATGTGGGAAAAAAAGAATTTTTTTCAAGTGTATTCTGTAAAACTGCCAGATGAGAACACCAGGATTACTATACAGAGGCCATCCTGCCGAGACTTACCTTCTCCGCTGAGCTAGAACAACCAATCTCCCAGTTTGAAGGAAAGCATAGTAAGATGGGTGGAAATGAAAACAAATGCTTTAGGGGGAAAAGACCTATGTCTCTGTGTGAGCACATAGGTTTAAAAACAAAATTTCTGTGATATAGCAAATATTATCTCCCATGTGAAGCAATCCTTTTCCTCTTTTGCATTATAATCAGTTTTATCCACATGAGAAATGGAACACTTAAGAATGACTTTTCTGAGAAGCATGAGAGAGACTGTGCCTAAGATGAGCTTCTTGCCATTTTTAATTTTAGAGCAGTATTACAGTATTACCTCAAAGACTTCAGATTTTTGGATTAACAAAGCAGTACCAATTTTAAAAAGCAAATTTCCTTACTATTTCTTTCTCCCTCTCTCTCTTTTTTGAAACAATGCACTTTATCATACTTTGTGTTATTTAGTTTTGAGGGGAAATGTCTTAATTTTATCAGTTTGTGCCATCTGCTTCACCTTTTGTCAAGTACATTAAATGAATTGCATCTTTTGTTCATTAGGATCATTCAAAGAGCAAAATTGTACAAAATGTAAGGAAAAAATGAACCATAAAGTGATAAAAATTGAACGGATTATTTATGGTGTGGTGTTACAACATTAGCTTATTTTGTTAAATTGTCCACTTTCCATTAGAATAGTATGCCTTTACTTTAGAGCCTAACTACAATATTCACCCTTTCCTTGTATGCACTTAGAAGCTATTCAGTGCCCTAAGGAACTCTAATTAAACACAGTGTGGCATCCAGTGCTGACAGGAAGTCTCAGGGACATTTAACTGTCCTTTTGTATGACATACAATAAATACTTTGAAAGTCATTTAATCTACAGAATGAAAGAAAGAAGGGAAGGGAGAGAGGGAGGAAGTAAAATCAAAACAAACTACAGATCCCTGGTTATTTCAGGGATGTCCAACAGCTGCAAGAACTACTTTCCAAAAGCCCAAAAGCCATTACAACTTTGAAAATCAATTTATATATATCCTTAAAATATCCTTAAAAGGATCAACAAATGCCTTCTTTTGCTTACAAGTCATTTGGTAGTTTAATACAAATTGCTTCACTGAGATGTCCAAACCCAGACACCTGCTGCTGATCTTGTATTTGTTGGAAGAGGACAAATTGGCATCACATTTTTTACAAACTCAGAGCTGTGTGCTGCTCTTGGCCGTACATGCACATCTCAGAGTTTCTCTGTAGAGTAGGAGGGATGCTGACCCAGCCCACAAACTATGGGTAAATTATCTCGACACAAACCATCAACTATCTTTAATATCCATCTGTAAGTTAAACTTCCAAATTTGCAAAAGGAGATCTCTTAGGAAAGGGAAGATTCATGTGCTTTGTTGTACTGCCTGCTTAGTTCCCATATATAAAAAACAAAATTGTATGCAACACATTTATTACATGTTCCACCCATTAAAAGGGTGCTATTGCTGTAGAGGTAATCGAAGGTGTTTCCCCAAATTTAACCCAAAATCAGCTTAACTGTAAGAGCAGAAAAAAGTGTAATTGACACTTCCTCAGCTATTTAGAAGCCTTGACCAAAAGCAGGGAAGTCCCATAAATACACCCTTTTGGCACTGCAATCAGGCTTTCACATAGTGCATCACAAAATAGTTGCATTACACTGTAAGGTTTGGGGACATTTGATTTCTATTGTATTTCTATAGTATGACAGAGAAGGTACAGCTTTTCTGGAGGTTTGTTTTTACACACTTTTGCATGTGCTTGGCATAATTTTGTGGAGGTTTCTGAACTAGTAAGTAGTGGACTAGTAAGTGTAATGGAATGAAACAAAATATTAACCATTTTTTCAATGTTCCCAGTCAACTTCTTTCTTCTGTTCTTTCCTTCCTTTAAAATGAAGGAAAAAACAGCCACTTGCTGGTTTCTTCAGATAACAAGTTGCAGAGAATACAGACACAGCTCCTGGCTTCACATGCACATCTCAGGGTCACACCTGGTAAACTAGACTATTGGCTAGGAGAAACATAATCTCTGCTCTTCAGAGTAGAAAGAAGGCTGTTCTATGCACAGATGGATGTGTCCACTCCACAGTGTTAATCATGTTAGTTACAATACACACTTGATGTTTAAATCAATTAATTTTCTAAGTCCATGTTGAACTCATACTTCTATTACTACATAACATAGATCCTTCACAATTTAATCACTAAAGCTTAGAAAATGTGTAAATGGGAGATTAAAGCCAAGTAAATAACATAATGTGGGAAGAAGCCAGAATCTTGTGTGGTACCAAGTAACCCAAACCAGTACTTCCGCCTTGAATTACACATACTCTAGATTTTTCATGAGCAAAAAATATATATATATTTCAAAACAACATAAGTAAGAGTAGAATAAAAATGTCTCCATTTCCATTACAGACAGCTAACTATGCTTCTTCTGAGTCTATGGTACAGCCTTGGACAGAACAGTGTTCAATTACATACTTGTTTGTGACAATATAATTATGAGCCCTACTATGTAACTGGAATAAAATAATCATAATAATAATAAGAACGACAATAATAATAAAAAATTACATTCTAAAGTACATGGGAGAAATACGTCACGAAAAAAGAAGAATTACACCTGATTCACTGAAGCCCTGTTGTCTACAAATTTCTGGTCTCAGCCTAGGCCGTTTGTCAAAGGACACTTAAAGAGTGTAGATCCGTGGTGGTGGATCAAAATTCTCTGATAAGAGTCCATGTCTCACACCAAGGTGAAATACAGCCTTCCTTCCAATCCTGAAATTAAAAAGGAAACTAACACAGAGGGGCCAGAAAGAAACTGCAGCATGTTCCAGCCAGATCCCCAAACTGGATTGTGAGGGCCAGGAAATCTGCCAAGGTAAACATTTGCTGTTTAATGTGGACCAGCCTGAGACAATTTTTGCTTCAGTTCCTCATTTGTTAGATAGGAACAATATTCCCAGCTTTCAAGAGAGAATGCACTCTAAACATTTTGAAGTTATATGACTGCTAATAGTGAAAGGCACAGAAATTCTGAAGATTGACCTTATATCCATTTGATGTCCAAGAAATGGAGCGACAAAGGTTAAACAAGATGCTGCAATCACAGATGGCTTCAGGAACACAGCCAGAAATTGAATCCAGACCTCTGAAATTACAGTCCAGTGTTTTTACCACAGAATTCTTCTTCTTGCTTGATTAAAGCAGGAAACCAGAACACAAAGTATGTGTTTATTCTCCAACTTCAACATGACACCACAAATATCTATAGAAAAATATATATACTTCAAATATGGCCATCTCAGTCAAGTGTGTATTCTGCTGAAACAAAAGGCAAGTCTTTTTTTACAGCAAGCATTTTTTCCAGGAGTAGTCTGTCATAGTTTTATGATTTGTATCAGTATTCCATATCAAAACATCATGTAGTGCACTGGGAGTTAAAGAGTTAATGATGTAGCTCTGTGGATTGTTCTTAGTTCCAGTTACTTGGTCTCAAAAGAGTGAACTACAGTTTTCAGAAGACTTCATTATTGCATTTCTTTTCCATTCTGAGGGAAAGATAAAACTGACTGGGAGTCACAACACTGTTTACTTCTCTGATTGCTTTGCTGTGTGTGCTCCCTACCTCTCTTGCCTACAGCATTAGAGCAAGGTCTTACTCTCTTATTTTATTTATTAGCTTCAATTCCAATTATATTGTATTTTATTGTATTGTCTCTCATTCCACTATCATATTTAGTAAATTTGTTGTTTTCCTTAGCTTGTTTCCACTTTTTGTTTCATCTAGGCCCATCTCCCTATCTTTTCCCCTCTCCCCTTACCCTTTTCCTAGGGTGTGGGACTGTGAGCCCCTACATCCCCGTCACTGAACTAGGTTGAACCAGGCTATACCGTGATAGGAGTCCTATTTTTTAACACCTATTCCTTAGGTGCCTGAATAACTGTAAATTCTGATTTGAAATAGCCATGTATTGGGTATACAAATATCTGTTAATGTGAATTGTAAGAAACATCCTGTGCCTGAACTACACTTAGACTAGAAAAGAGTTTTTGCCTCTCCAAGGAAAGGAAAGAGATACAAGTGGTGGTGCTGTCATTCAACGGTAGGGTAGTATTTCTCCTTTGTAAAGTGTCTACCTTTAGCTTGCCAGACAGATCCAGTTAACAAAATGTTTTTGCCCACAGCTACAGCCCTCTTCCTGGATGACCTCAGACATGGACAGGGAGGTGACCTTGGTTCAAAGTACTCCAGTGTCCCATTCCCTTTCTTTCTCTTTCTCAAGGTCTCACAGCCTCTTTTCCAGCTTGTGATAACGTATAAATTTATCACATACTTGCACCCACAACAAGGCTGTATGACCACCTCTCACATCAGGCACAAGGTCACCACTGTGCAAGGCACAGGAGTGCTTTGTCTACATAATAAACATGGGCTATGCAAGCTCACCCTAACCTTGGGATTCCTCACCAGAGTCTTAACTCAGATGAGCAGTTGGACTAGATGATCTTTTCAAGGGTCCCTTCCAACGTAAACAATTCTATTATTCCATGTTATTAGCCTTCAAAGACATTCCATTTTCAATCATTTGAAAGAATTTTTTTCTCATCTACAGTTTTTTTCTTATTTTTCAACTGACTCATTTTCTAAATTCTTACCATTAACACACAGTGGCTGAATGAAACAATGTTTGTGAGTACTGAAAATTTATTCTGAATGGTTTGTATCTCAAAAACTCCTCCCCAAGGTAATGGCAACTCCTACTTAATAAAGGTGCTTCTTCCTCCCTGTTTTTCCTTACAGTTGCTAGGTAGACAGTCATCTGTGACTGAAAATTCAGAACCAATTTTAATCAGACCTCAATTAAAAAATGAATTCTTATGCTTTGAAATCCTAGTTCCCCTACACAGTGCTTAGAAGAAGACATTCAGCTCCTGCCATAATGACCAGACCACAGCAAGTACATGCATGAAATGCGTGAAAAGCATAGCACTTGTAACAGAATGCTCTCGTGCTCTTTTCATTTCTGCTAATTACCATAGTTTCCAGAAGACTTTACTGCCAGCGAACTGTTTGGTATCTTCCATCCCAAATCTCCTACAAGATGTTTCCACTACTGTCAGAGACTATGTGAGGAATGATGTCTTCAAATCAGGAATTTGCCTGATGGGTAAAATTCAATCTAACTTTTCAAGTTGAGAGAAAAGTAAGTTAAACTACTGAACAGTCTCCTAGTACTGAACAGTCCTCCTAGAATAACATTATCTTGTAAGAACAGCATCTGAGGAGGGGAAGGCAGCTGTTACTGCCTTCCTATTCTTAGATTTGAAGAGATTTGCATCCATTGATAAAAGGTAAACTATACTAAAATACCATTCTCTGATATATACTATCCAATTTTTTAATGTCCACACATTCACATCTTTTTCACTGAACAGAACATCTCTCTTGAGAAGGGAAAATGTATATGATGTTAGTAATGCAAAAAATACAACAGCATTAAGCAGGGAGAGAAAGAATTCACCCTGCTGGCAGGGCTTGTGGTGGTGGTGTCCTCTAGTAACATGGTCCTTTGTACAGTAAAGGCTGCTCAGAGACTAGTTTTTTTCCTTATTTTTTGTTTTAGTTCCTTTATAAACTAATTTCTACTAGCTATTAATTTTTGATAAATAATAGATTGTATTTTTCCATTTCTATAGAAATACCTCTGTAACTTTCTACAGATACAAGCTCTTCACAGAAGATAAATACTTCTTCAACCTCTCCAAAACATAAAACAAAACCATAAAACAAACAAAACAACACAAAAAAGAACAAGAAACAACTACAGAAGTCCTTAACTTTCACACAAGGTGTTTGATGAAATCTTTCACTTTTCAGTTTTAATGGAAAAGTCTTGACTTCAATACAAGAAAGTCAAGGCCCGTTTTTTACACTGCTAAATATGACTTCATCATGTACATTTGATCTACAGCAGTTCTAAATTTTTAGACAATTTTAAAAAATCCATAGCAAAACATATGGGATACATAAAAATACCTTGCTAGATGTTATCTGTATAGATAAAGGTTTTTATCCTGTAATATTCCATTTTATATAGTTTTATATAGTTTTAAACCAAGATACAGTGGCTTTAGGTTTCAGAACTTTCAATGAAGCATGTCTTTTTGGAAACATTAATGACATGAGGAATGGCACTTTGAGAGGTTCAACACCAGACTGTGTTGTGTAGCCAGCAAACAAAGAGCCCACTGTAATATATCAGCCCCTTCCAAGCATCTAGGTATTTCAATAATCATTTCCCCCATTTCTTTTTCCTGGTTTATAAGTTGACCTTCACAATTTTAAACAAAATATTCCATTAAAAAAAATATATGCACTGCCATATTACAGTATTTGCAAGAGTCATGGAGGAGAGGGAGGAACATAGGAACAACTGTAAGGCATAGGAAGTGAAAACAGAAAGAAAAGTAATGTAAGAAAAGAGGATGTGAAAATTGGAAAGTTGTACAGAAACTGGTTAAGTAGGAGAGTGCAAAAAAAATTGAAATAGAAGTTATACAATGAGGAAAAAATCTACCATTACTGCACACCCCTACACCTCATATGCTAATTCCTTCAAGACTTTTCTCTCAACCTCCAATCTCAGGAACTTTTTCTCAAGCTTCAGCTCTCTCTTCCATTTAGTGGATATGCAAAATATCTACCAGCACTATACTTTTCATCTCACTTCCAATGGTATGTCCAGAAACAAGATGGCAAGCTACTGCTTCAAGGTCCAATGCTGATGCCATTGGTTCAGGACCAGTTTAGAGATGTCATAATTCCCAAATAGGAGCAAATTCATATGATATTCATTCTTTTTCTCAAGCAATAGGATTTTAAAAGCTATTTTTTTTATTTTAACCAATCATTCAAAACCTATATAAATGAATAACAAATTGATCAAATATAAGGTAAAGTAGGAATGAAAGGTACTACCTATGAAGTATTAATTCAGTTCCCCTTTTAGTGGACATGTAATTAAGAAATCTGTTTAACAGTTCTTTTTTCACTATCACAACATGATCATTAAAAAACTATGTTACTTGTAGAGTAGCAATGATCTAATGCATGAAAAGATGCTGGAAAATTCTATGGAAACAAAAAAAAATAAGATGAATCATTTCTCTAACAATATGAAATTAATTAATGTAGAACCTGGATCACAGCATTTCAGCTTGTTCTTAGATCTCAGTACTCTTCAGCTGTATTTGAGAACTGTGTTCTTTGAACTTAAGTTCAGTGCTTCAGTATGTGTATTTTAGTTCACTATCTCTTGTCTCAGTCACTGCCTTTTCCTCTTGTAAAAGATCAGACAGCTTCCTGACATCTCACTGATTTGCCTTTGTAGAGCAATTGTAAAACAATTTTCTGAAATAAACTGTGTGCAACCTTAAATAGGATTTCAATTACTAGAAAAATCATTACATTTTTTCAGTATGCAGTTTTGAACAGCTGAATAGCAATCAATTTTAAGAAAAATAGGCAACCTTGTGAAAATTGTCTGAATTCATTTGCACATACTATGCTATATAAAATAAAAGAATGTGGTATTATTTTCATATATGTAAGACTACTGATTGATTGAGATATAAAGGGAATGGAGTAGTGGTCAGACCACTGCAGCCACAGACAGTTTTGCCACCCAAGTCATTGGCACTTAACTAATCACAAACACTGACTATAATATACACTTGAAAAACATCCACGTGTCTTTACAAAGTTGCTTTACTACATCACCAATGGTAACTTCATGCAATACAGAAAAGGTCTCATGCTGTATTTCTCATGTCATTAACTGATAGGTTGCAGAACCTATCTAAAGAAAATACACAGTATGTGTTACTGAAACTAAAACTAATACATAAAGCAAGCACCAAGCTCATCTATGTTAATCTTTATGACAGCATCTGCAAGCGAGCTGAAATAGCTAAGAAAAATCACCAAGTCACCAACTGAAGTCAAAATGACATTAACAAATAGGGGTTACTCAATTTCAAAGAGAAGATTTTAATCCTGTTTTATCTGACTTTTCAAGCTACAACAGTGTGACATGGGTAGATTTACAACTGCAGCAACCTAAGCATTTTATCCATTCATTTTTAACCACTCATCCTGCCAATACTCGCCCTGTAAATAAATCATATTCAAACATCATGACTCTGTGGTACTCCGATTGTTCAAAATATGAAATAAGCAAACATAAATTTCTCAGAAACATTTGATTAAACTCAAACTCACAGAAACATAATGCTATCCCAATCAGAACTCCTCAGTCATCTGTGAGTTTTCAATCATATTGGATATTTTTAGCAAAAACATTGTGGTCAAAGGCAGTATTTACTGAGTTTATGAAACAAATTCTTACAGAATAAAATTGGTCAGAGTACATTAAGTAATTTTCTAACATGTACTTACTGAAGATTGTGATTTGGGCTGTTTGTTGGACCTGCAAATATAAAACAAACAAACATTTCTTGCAAATTTGGCTCAAGGAAACTGCATAAAAAAAGTCAATAGCAAACTGCCTCTTCAAATTCCCACATGTAATTACATACTGCTATTTTCAAAACCACAAATAAAAATCACATGTATCTTCTGTCTGTTCAGGCAACAACCTGCATGGACGTTATTTCTGTTGGAAAATATCTGCTGCCATAAAAACACAGGCTACACAGGCTGTTAAAGACTAATGTTATCTAGACACATCACTTCAAAGAATCACAGATGCCTTTCTAAGCCCTACCTGAGCATTCCTATCAGTTTATGGTACAGCAAGATTAAGCATCTAACCTTTGTCACACTGAGAATAAGGTCGGATAGCCAGTGCTTAATGAATCACTATGAACAAACAGTTGAGTAGTCATTATCATTATAAAATCAGAGGAAATTTTAGGAAATTGTGTCTTTAATTATTTTTTCACTAGAAACATAAGAAAAAGAAATAAAACCTTTGCTTCTAGATGGAATGATCAAGTCTCAAACCATCAATGGAAATACTTCTTATTAGTTTGTGTACCTTTAGCTCTCAAAGAACAGAATTTGACGACAGGCTTCAAAGAGCAGTACAGACATGATATTTCACAAGGATAAGCTCAGCAATACTGAACACCACTTGTTCAGCACTTTTTTTTTTCTTCAATAGAAATTTAAAGTTTTTTCCATCTGTACTTCCTTTTATTACTGGAACCATGTTCAACTCACTTAGTTCTGTGCTGGGAAAAGGTGATCAGCAATGGCTTTATTTACTCCCTTTCACACTGAGAATTCTTAAAACATAAATTTATTTCTCATTATGGTACTGGAAAAACTAATACCTAGCCTGTAATGAAGTCCAAGCAATTATAAAACCCAGGAACTCACCAAGCCTCACAAACAACACTCCTGTTGCTGTTATCGTCTTCATTCCATTAGAAGCCACACACTGGTAGTATCCTGTGTCTGTCGTATCAAGATCTTGGATTCTCAGACGTGAACCATAATCTGTTTTTCTTATGATGATGCGCCTCGGCTCCTGAACCACTGGAGCATCATTTTTTAGCCATCTGACATTTGGAGATGGATTTCCTGCTACCTTGCAGTGGAGGATTGCTGTCTGCCCCTGGACTATGGTGATATTGTTTACTGGTTCCAAAAAGGTCAGAAAGTAACCTGAAAGGGTAAAAGGTCAGAAAGGTTAAAACTTTGCTTGGGTTCAGATAAAGGCATGTTTTTATGAGTGGATCTTGGCACTTCACGCTTCTCTGCAGGTAAGTATGTGGATGAGAAGGTAAAGCATGAACTAATACTATTACAGTTCTATCTTTCACCTATTCTGAAGCTGCATTTTTAACTGATTATAAGCTGTTATTTTTTTAATGTCAAGACCCAAAATAGTGCTAAAATGGACAAATTAAAAACTGTATGTATATTAAGCAATTGGGTTTCATGGGTTTTAGATTTATAAAAAAACAAAACAACACTAATTTGTGATTTGTTGAAAGCAAGGGGTTTGTCAGGAAGCCTTTATGCTACACCAGTGATTTCAAGTGATAGAGAACTGAGCAACGGATGGAAGCACAATGTAAGAACACTTTTCAGTAATAAGTTCTATAGGTTATTATTTTTAAATTTAATTTGGTCCTACAGCTCATGCATATCAGACACTGAAAGCTTGAGAGCATTTAAGTCCCCTGTAATTGTAATGGGATTGTGAAAACACATCAGAAAAGTACTCATCTGTCACAATAATGTTTGCTCTGATGAATTTATGCTATCTAGACACTGCATTAGATGCACTTTGTATTGCACTTCATAATTATGTCAACTGAATCTAAATAAAAGTTAACTTAGATACATGTCCACATGTGCCATTTCCTGCTGAGTTAGAAAATTCTGCAGTTCTTTAATTAGGAAATAGCACATTACTGTGTAGGAATCTAATACTAGAATATAACAATCAACTTTTTCAGCTTAATTGCTGAAATATTTAAACAAAATGGATGCTTGGTTTTTATTTACTTTTAACATGACCATGAAAATCAATTTTCCTGTAATAGATTTTAGTTGTAGTATTAAAAAGAGGAACGTGTGACAGTAGAAACATTAAAATATTCTAAGTTTGGAAAGCAAAATTTTGCTGAAAAATTGGGTTTTACTGAGTATTACACTGTTTCTACAAAGCAAAATGTGCTCTACAGACAATGTAGACAAGTGTGAATTCAGTATGTCAGTACACAGAAAATTAAGTAAGATCCAAATATATTTCTAATCTCTACACAACACTGCAAAGGAAAAATATTCTGTTATCTTGTTCTTTATATATATTTTTTTCTGTGTGTAATCTTACATTAATTTTTCCCATTTTGATAGAACACAGAATATATTTATTTTAAGGCATCTTTTTAAAAAAAGGGAGCAGAGGAGATAAAATTACATGAATGCTTTCTGCAAGTTCTTTCCTATCATTTCTTGTGGTTTACAGTCCATAGCTGCAGTTAGAATTACTAGAATTATATTCTGGCAGGTAAGAGGAAAAAAAAATACCTCCTGTCTTGCAACAAATTACCCTGCCTGATACAGGCAACAGAAAAAAACTACCAAAACTATAAGCCAACAATTCACATGCACAAGCATTTCTATAAACAAGACTCTACAATCCCTCACGAAGGATTTTCCATAGCTATTTCATTTTTAGTTCATTATTTAAAGAATGTAAAAATAAATTTTGTCAATTTTTTCATAGCCTGTAGTAGTTTATTTTCAAACTACACAGCTGAGGCAGGGTATGTATGCAGGAACACAAGAAGTCAATTTGCAGTAATTTGAAAAATGTTCAAAAGAAGTCAGTTTGCGGTAACTTGAAATACATTCAAAAAAGAATTGACATAGTCAATAGCAAGACAGAAGAATCAACATAGGAAAAGAAATGGAAAAGTGAGTGAGTAAAAAATTATTCTAATTTTTGCAAAAAACTATCAACATAGAAGAACTGTGAAAGTGCAACAACATCCAGTCATGCCAATGGTAGTATGCTGTTGGGTGGAAGAAGACTGGAGACAACAACACAAGGCCACGAGAGCATCAACTCAAAGAACAGCTCAGTGCACACAGACGTGGCTGAATTTACGTACACAAAGGAAGTGAAGAAGAAGGTTCTTAGAAGTAGCTGGAATGAGGTACTATTTCTTAGCCTGAAGTCACTTCTGATTACATAGAAGTGAAAGAGGCAAAAAAGGATTCTTTCCGTGATGATGGGGCCAGTTGAGGGCTGTAAACAAACTACTCAGAGAGCGTGGTTCTTCTGCTTCTTTGCTGCACTTTTTGTTCCTAACACACAGCGATATGAAAAGTCTGCAATATTCCTGTGCTGTGGTCAGCTTTTGTGTCCATGGCCAGCTTACAGTTCACTTAAACATTTATCATTATGTCATTTTTCCTGACTTAACCTGAGTTGAGTCTTCTGCTCAGAACAGTTATGGATATTATGTTTAAATTAATCCAGCTGTAAACAGGTAGTAAATTTAATTATTAGGATCAAGAATTATTGCTTATTCAAGACTACGTCAATACCAAACCTTGCTGTTATTCCAATTAAACTGGATTATTGGAGGAAGTAATCTGATACATAACTTAAGCAACACAAAATATTTCATATAAATTTATGAGTAAAATGCCATTAATAATTAGAACAAAACTATACCATTAAAATCAATGTTGACGATTTACGAACTAATACAAATTCATTGTGATTGGATGTACTTTCCCTGAAGTCGGTGTAATTCACCTCCTAAAGATGAGAAATTGGATTTAGCTCATTATTACTCCTGCCAATTATATTTTCTGCGGCGTTTTAAATTATCCTGTTATTATAAATCAAGTAATAAATATTTTAACCTACTGAGCTTTGAAGCAATTACGCTTTCATCAAAAATGCCTCTGTCAGTATCCTTAAGAACATCCTGTTTTCTAGAAAAATGATGCTGAAGTCTGGCATTTGTACTTACAGAATCTGAAGTGCCTGAGTGGCAGCCATTACTAATGTTGTCCTGTTATTTAACATCGACTTCAAGTAACCTTAAATCGCAGATCTTCCAAACAAAGTGGAAACTCTTACCAATTGTATTCTTAAGAACATTTTCCTTATTTGTCTTCTGTGGTAATAATTAGCAGTTACATTTTGTGTTGTGTGGCACACTACAGACACAGTTCCATGCAATGGTTTTGGAAAAAAACAAACTAATTCCCAGGCTAAAACAGGACCTGAGCAATAGGGAAAGCAAACCTTTTCAGTATAGCTCTAAGTAAACATACACTCAAACACAGAGCACAAAGAAAATTAAACATGGAGCCAGTAATACATGTACTCTATGTAACATGCATCCAGTATTTTGTGTTCTGTAGCAGACAATTACATATTTTACAAATTTGAACAGATTACTCTCTTTTAATACTGGAAAGGCTTTGAAACAAAGGGAAAAAAAAACTTCTACAAACATTTTGGGTTTGCTATGCTCAAAAAGCATGACTAAACTTGCAGATGTCATAATATAAAAAAATATTTCCTTTGGGATATGGATATTCAAAGAGCAATTTTTCAAAAACAAGAGCATAATGGCTAACAATTTTCTGTGCAACACAAAAACTATTTTTTCTATACAGTGTTCTTTGTACCAAGGCTCTGGAAATTCAGAAGTCTTCCTTTGCCATCAGTGATTTTTTGGTTTGGCTATCAGAATACTTAATGTACTTCAAAGGGAAAAGACACCTAACTGATATTTTTGCGTTGCTGTAGGTAAAGACACACTTAATTTATCCTTTGTGATTGTTTCTAACATGATGTACAACTATTACTACTATTCATCTTGCTTGAACAGAGTAAAAACTGTTCTGCCAAGAAGGTAGGAGTGTATAATACAATTTAAACTACATATTGTGTTGTATTATCATACTGTATGTAGCCTGTGAATAAAGTAATTTAGGGAAACAACTGACATGAATGCTGGAAAACACTTTCATATTTTGAAACGCCTTCAATTGGTTGCCAGTCCTTCATATTTTAAAAGGAAATAAGTTCAATAAAAACATATCAGAATCCCACAGCAAATAAAAATTTAGATGATAGGACTATTTTGGCAAAAATATAATCTTTCCCACGTCTGATAAGGATGTCAAATTATTGTCAATAAAAACAAACATTAAGATGAAAATGTGAAGAATGAAAGGATACAATTATCAAAGAGACCCCCTCATGCATACTGGTTTTCTACATTTTATTTACATTATTTTGGCGCTTCAATGTCAAAGGTATTGTCTTGTCTTAAACCATATGTGCTGTGTTTGTCATAAAGACAGCACAAAATGATCACTGTGCTTCTGTTATTTTAAGATCTTAGCTGTGACTTTGAAGTTGGTTCTAAAACCAACTTCTAAATATCTTTAGTTATTCTGGATCAAGTTCTGGCTTAGAGAATTTTGATGAGAGTTCTATTTTTTGTTAATTTCATTGTTCCTTCGCCCTATGGAGATTTAAAAAACAATCAGGCAATAAGGACATACAAGATCATCTAGTCCAACCATCCTCCCATTACCATTGTTACTACAAGCTAATAAAACATATCTCGTAGCTCCTCATCCAGATGTCTCTTGAACACTGCCAGGAATGGCGACTCCAACACCTCCCTGGGCAGGCCATTCCAGTGCCTGACCACTCTGAGAGAAAAAGTTTTTCCTTATGTCTAACCTAAACCTCCTCTGGTACAACTTGTGGCCATTTCCCTGGCTCCTGTGTCTTGCCTGAGAGAAAAGGCCAAATACCTCATTCAGCATAACCTCTCTTCAGGAAGTTGTAGAGTGCAGTGAGGTCTTCTCTGAGCCTCCTCTTCTCCAGACTAAACAATCCCAGCTCCCTCAGCCATTCCTCGTAAGATTTGTGTTTCACACCCCTCACCAGTTTTGTTGCCTTTCTCTGGACACGCTCCAGGGCCTCAATGTCTTTCATGTAGTGAGGGGCTCAAAACTGAACACAATACTTGAGGTATGGCCTCACCAGAGCTGAGTATAAGGGAATGATTACCTCATTGTTGCTCCTGCTGGTCACGCTATTTCTAATGCAGGCCAGGATGCCATTGGCCCTCATGGCCACCTGGGCACAATGTCAGCTCATGTTCAGCCAAGCATCAACCAACACCCCCAGGTCCCTTTCCACTTCCCAGCCACTCTGACCCAAGCCTATAGCACTGCATGGGGTTGTTGTGGCCAAAGTGCAGGACCTGGAACTTGGCCTTGTTGAACCTCACCCCATTCCCCTCAGTCCAGTGATCCAGCTTATCTAGAAGGGCCTTCTAGTAGAAACTAAAGAAAAAAGAGGTTAAGTGTCTTGCCCAAATTCACAGAATGTCCAATTACTGATAGAAGTAATGAAAAATCTGAGTAATAACTTTCTAGATACATAAAGAAAAAAAAATGCAAAACTGCATAAAATATAGAATGCTCTTCAGATTAACTTCATAAGACTTAGCAGTTTTCAAAACTATTAGAAATATATATAACAACATCTGCTTAAAAAGAAATGTGGCATTTTCTTTCCTTCAGGTCCTTGTTTTTCCTTTATTTCTGCCTCTGCATCATTTTTACTTTTACCCTCATTTAACTCTTCTCCCTTTTTAAAATTCAAAGAACTTCTGCTTTCTCACTGCAACTTTTTCAACTGACAGCCTTCTATGATGGCATTTTATTTTGAACGTTAATAAAATTTTATGTGTTTCCAACACATTCTTTTTTTCAAAGTAATTCAAGTTTTCATTTGGTTCTAATTCACCATCTACAGTAAGATTGACATAATTTTTCAGGAAAAAAAAACAACAAAAAACACCCTCATACTTTAGCTTGCATAATAGCAATGCTTTAAATTTAGAAGTATAAGGAATAACTTGAAGATGATGACTCCACTATCCAAGTTACTGCATTGTGAATACACTAATAAATGTATTCACAGAATTGACAGGTAACCTATGAAGAATATGAAACACTTGCAGAATGTTTTGAGTTTATATATATAGTATATATATATACTATACTACTACTATATATAGTATCAGAATACTGAGAGAAAACAAAAATGAAAATTGCTGAAAAAGAAAATTTCTTTCCAGAGATGTATACTGCAATACTACTAAAAGTAAAAGAATTTAGGGAACACGTATCACCTCTCAGTGGATGGCTGGAGTCCAGTAAAGTGGTTCCTTCCACACGTAGATCATGACTAGAAAAGCACTGAGAAGTAAGTCTTGGTTCAGGGGGATGGAGAACCCTAAGACTCCTGATTTTTTGCACATATCCTTTTCCTAAATACAAAGCAGTCTTCTCAGTTGTTTGCCCTTCAATGACAGTACAAAGATGAGCAAATCACTACAGTATGTTGGAGCTGGGTTACTAAACATAGGGAATGTTGGCATGTTTCCCAAAATACATGAATAATTAAGGAGACTACACTGAGCTATATATTGTCATGTCTCCAGATGAATTGATACCTTTCCAGTCCAATGTAATCTCATTATTTGCACCCTGTTTTCCATAGTCTGTACGATCTCAATGTACAAAAATTAAACCATGAAGATGTAAAATAAAGTGATTTGTATAACATATATTTTTAGACAAGCATCTAGATACTTCAGAAGTACTTTAGAACAAGTTACAGCCAATTCAGTGATGAACTGGACTTGCCACTGAAATATTTCCAGAATTTCAGTATTGTCCCCCATACTTAAAACTAGTGAGATCAGACTCTTTTATTTGCAGAAGAAAACCTATTTTTGAGAAGCATTTTCTCATACTGGGTTGAAGCCTGGCTGTTTTACTTATCCCTGCTGTCCTATTTCACTTGGTGGTGTTGTTTTCTTGCTTTCTGAGCCCTCAGAGGAAACTGTGAAGAGGCAGCTTCTCCAGCCGTTGGCAACTGACCATTTAGAGGCAGACTGTCAGGGTATAATGCCATGTAGGATGGGTACAGACTGTCTAGAGGGTCATCAATTGTAAATAAAAAGTCACTGCTTTCAGAATATATATGAGTAATTCCTGATATGTTGCTCCATGTCAAAACCAAAGCAACCAAGATATTCCAGTCATAGCTGGGATTTATGACATAGGTATATGCCCCAAAACAAGTTCCCAGACAGACTTGTGCAGAGACCAGGATAAAGACCACAGGTTTGAGGCATCTTGTCTTCTGAAACAGCTCACCTCACTCAGTATTTCCACTGCTGCAAAGCTGTCCTTAATCATACAGTTATTTAACCATTAAAGTGAATTGCTCCAGTACTCCCAGATCTAACTTAAGGCTATTACTATATGATTACTGTTGAGTCTTAATTGCTGTTTATTTTCAGAGAGATTTTCTGTCAATTCTACCACCAAAAAATGAAAAATAAAAAAATTTTAAAAAATTAAAAAAAAAAAAGATCAAATTAGTATAAATAAACGTTCAATAAGGAAAAGATCAATGTGGTACAAAAACTGAACGATTCTTGCTGCTTTTCTCACGGTGCACAAAAACTCTGAAATAAATCTGCAATGATTTTTTAAAATAGAAACTGCTATGTTACTATGATGGAGAAGCAGGGGTTAACATTTGAACCGAAGAAAGAAAATGTTCAATTTTTGCTTATTTAGAGAATTTTGTAGCCACAAAAAAATGAAAGAGGAATAAAATGAGGCCATTTCCAGACCAGACATGCTGGAAACTAGCAACTGAATCTATACCAATGAGTCATATATGAACAAAGGTCTCTCTCTAATCCTCTCTCTCTCTCCCTCTCCCTCTCTCCGTCTCCCTCTCCCTCTCTCCCTCTCTGTTTTCCTGAAGGATATAAAAAATCCTTATGATGTAGAAACATTTGAGATGTGATTAATTACTTCCTCAGACAGGTATTGCCTATGGCCTTGGGGAAAAAAAAAATAAATAATAAAATAAGGAAATAACTGTAACTCTTTCTGGGGTAATTAATGTTACATGAAAGAAACATTTTCTTTTATGTCTACACCCTTACAAATATAGAAAGGATAGAACCGTAGAATGGAACTGAATTACTAGCTAAACAGGCTTGGTCATAGCAGTGGAAGGTTAAAACACAGACTTTTTCTCATCAAAAGAAATGGGTACTTGAGTGTGAAGTAGATTAAAAAAAATGTATACAATGTTGCTAACAGGAAGGACTGTTATGGAAATCTATTCCAATAATGGAAGATAAAGTTTAATCCTCTAAATAAAATGGGTGTTTCAACAAGCAGAAAAACATTGGAAGAATGTTTTTGTAAGTAGGAGGAGTGTACCGAGTCTTCCTTATAAATAGGAGGGAGAAAGTGTTCAACATCAATGACATGTGGGATATCAGCAGGAACATGAGAAATGAAAACATAAATATGCCATTTTTCTATCTAAGAATATGAATTAATGGAAAATTAACAGAAGTTCTTGAAAACTCTTCAAATAAGTGCAGTCAAGACATTTAAATTTCAGATAAAGCACAACAAAAAAACCCATCATTTCACATGGGATATCTACAACAGCAATGACTGTATTCCAAGGTCTTTCCAAAATGCAAGCATTCTGAATAAATTCTGAGAACATCTGGCCAGGATTTCAAAGCTTTGCAGATTTCAACAGGTTCTCACTTTGCTGAAACTGCTGATGGTAAGGGAGAAAGTAGTTTGAGCTCTCCATGCTAACAAGAATACCTATCATTTTTCTATGTAAAGTGGTTGACCTGAGCCCAGAGGGTGGTGATGAGTGACATGAAGTTTGGTTGGAGACTAGTCACTAATGAAGTACTCAGGGAGTCAATACTAGATTCATTCCAGATAAACATCTTCGTTAATCAAAGAACAGAAACATGGAATCATAGAATCCTTAGAGCTGGAACAGACCTCTGAGGACCATCTAGTCCAGCTCCCCTGGAATGAACAGGGACACTACAGCTAGATCAGGTTGCCTAGGGCCTTCTTTCTTTCAAGTGTGCAGGGACAGGGCACCAACCACAACACCAGATGTTCCAGTGCCCCACCACCCTCACTCGAAATTTTTTTCCTTATACCTAGCCTAAATCTACCCTCCCTGAGCTTGAAGCCATTTCCCCTTGTTCTACTGCCACAGACCATGCTAAAGAGTCTGTCTTCTTTTTTTCCATAGCTTTCTTTTAGGCCGCTACCAGGTCACCCTGCAGCCTTTTCTTCCCCAGGATGAAGAGCCCCAGCTCACTAAAAAACAGAGGGAGGTGCTACAGCCTTCTGTTCATCTTCCTGGCTCTCCTCTGTACCTGCTCCAACAACTCCATGTCCTTGTGTTGGGGGCCCCAGAACCAGATGCAATACTCCAGGTGAGGCCTCAGCAGCACAGAGTAGAGGGGCGGGATCACTTCCCTCAAGCAGTTCTAGGCACCTCAGTTCAAGAGCGACAAGGAACTGCTTGCGAGAGTCCAGTGCAGAGTCACAAAGATCATTAAGGGAGTGAAGCACCTCCCTTAGGAGGTGAGGCTGAGGGAGCTGAGTATCTTCAGTTTGGAGGAGACTGAGGAGGAGACTCATTAGTGTTTATAAATAAGTAAAGGGTGAGTATCATGAGGATGGAGCCAGGTTCTTCTCAGTGCCATCCAGTGATAAGACAAGGAGCAATGAGTGCAAACTGGAACACTGGAGATTCCACATAAGTATGAGAAAAAACTTTACAGTAAGGTTGACAGAACACTGGAACAGGCTGCCCAGACAGGCTGTGGGGTCTCCTTCTCCAGAGACATTTAAAACCCACCTGGATGCATTCCTGTGTGACCTGATTTAGGTGTTCCTGCTCCAGCAAGGGGATTGGACTAGATGATCTTTCAAGGTCCCTTTCAATCACTGATAATCTGTGATTCTGTGCGAGTCTGTGACCTGCTGCTCGCACTTCTCTTCATGCAACCCACAATAAGTTTGGCCTTCTGGGCTGCAAGCACACATTGTCAGCTCATCTTGAATCTTTTATTAATCAACAACCCCAAATCCTTCCCCCCTGGGCTGCTCTCAAGTCATTCCTACCCAACCTGTATCTGTGCTTGAGATTGCTCCAACCCTGGTACAGGACATTGCACTTTGTCTTGCTGAACTTCATGAGGCTGACATGGGCCCACATGTCCAGCCTATCCAGGTACCTCTGCACAGCATGCCTTCCCTGTAGCGTGTCAACTGCACTATTCAGCTTGGTGTCATCTGCAAACCTGCTGAGGGTGCACTTGATCCCACTGTCCATGTCACCTACAATGACGTTAAACAATACTGGTCCCACTGAGGAATACCACGTCTTCACTTGGACATGGAGCCATTGACGATAACTCTCCAAGTGCAGTCATCCTGCCAATTCCTTATCCAGCAAGTGGTCCATTCATCAAATTCATTTTTCTCCAATTGGTGACCAGGGTGTCATGTGGGACAGTGTCAAATGCTTTGTGTAAGTCCAGGTAGATGATGTCAGTTTTGCTTCCTTTATCCACTGACACTACAATTCCATCATAAAAGGCCACCAAGTTTGTCAGGCATGACTTGCCCTTGACGAAGCCATGTTGGTTACCACCAATCACCTCATCTTTATTTCCCACATGCCTCGTAGAGCCTTCAGAAGGATCTGTTTCATGATCTTGCTAGGCACAGAAGTGAGACTGACCTGCCTGCAGTTACCCAGATCTTGTTTTCCCCTTCTTAAAAATGGGGGTTATGTTTCTTCTTTTCCAGTCAGTGAAAACTTCACCACAGTGCCATGACCTTTCAAATATGATGGATAGTGCCTACATGGCACCATCTTGATGGACAGTATGGCAGGAAGGTAATAAAAACAATATGTGTTTGAGTGATTTATATAGTCTGTCAGTGCAAGTTTTGAAAACACACAAAATCCATTTCTACAGATTTCACTATCCTTGCTTAGAACAATGAAGTCACACAAGATTGCCTTTCTTACAGGCGTGTAGACACAGACAAGTGAACAAATAACAACATGATTCTGATGGTGCTTAAAAAAGAATGATTATATTAGCGAGGAAAACAACTTAATTTTACCTTTGGGAGTAGGAATTGGTCTCTCAAGTCCATCAACATGGCCTAAGGGGTCGTTTGAATCTGGAATTTCCATTTCACCTAGGCAAAAAATAAAAAGTTTTTATGAACTGAAGTTCTGGGTTAATCTATCCCCTACAAAGAATTATGACAACGAGTTAACTAACTTATTCAGGCCAAATCCCAGCTCCTGAGTAGCACATTCCTAATGACAAGATCAGGAAATATCCATATCATGTTAGAAAACATAAAATTAAGTCAGTTCTGTGGAACACCTTGTGCTCTACAGATATGGCCAGCATTAAAATCCATTTTCCAGCTCACACTTAAAGGGATTTACAAAGGACTCAGACATTTCCTCATCACTGGCCAAGCAAAGCAAGCCAGAACACAAATTGATGGACAACCTTGGTTGCAAAATAGCATAGATCTGTTTTTGAAGTTATACTACAGTAATGCAGATTCTATTTTTAGAAGTCAGGCTCAGGATCCTTAGTAGTTTTCTTATCCTGTTCTGCAACACATCACTAGAAAGTATCTCCTAGAAATGAAAACAAAGTAACATAATAATTTTCCCTGATGATTTTACCAGTTTTCCACATGCTGAACTACAGTGAACTCATACTATATAAAGCATATAGTTGACAATTTTAAACTAAAATAGGAGAGATTTAGGTTAGATTGTAGGACAGGCTGCTCAGAGAAGCTGTTGATGCACCATCCCTGGAGGTGTTCAAGGCATGGATGGATGAGGCCCTAAGCAGCTTGATCTGGTGAGTGGCAGCCCTGCACACGGCAGGGTGTTGAAACTGGGTGGTCTTTATGGTCCCCTCCAACCCAAGACATTTTATGATTCTGTGATTCCATTATGTATCTGAGCAAGCAGAAATAATGTTGGTATGCCAGCAGTTCTTGCAGACAGTAGGCAACACTTACATGTTCCTTTGCTTTTGCAGTATGAAATGATGAAGGTATGGCACGAGTGTGTATGTCAAATTTCAGCAGAGATACATCATTTCTCATTTTTGCAAGGGAAACTAAAAGACGTTCGCCTCTATTCCTTTCGTTCTGCTTGACCTCCCTTAAGTACCACAAGGAGATTAGAATGGGACACCAACTTTGACCAGTTAGATGGAAGACCAAACAATGGAGAAAAAGGAAGAGTAAGAAAAACACCTCCTTTAATGCTGTGCATTCAACTTTAAAATGCTTATTTCCATTTCTTAAGTCAATTAGTGAGATTCACAACAGGAAAAACATTAAACCAGACATCAGCACAGAAATTTTTCTCCCTTTTCCCTCCTTCCCAGAATCATACATCTTTGTTTCAAAAAGCTTTAAAAAGTAAAGATGGTAATAGAAAAAAGCATTTGCCAATTTGAAAATGTTTCAGTAATAGTTTTGTGTGATTAATTCTCATGTTTAACAAGTTTATGTCTGGCAAAGACATTTAAGAGAGAATAATTACAAACCATAGACATCACCCACAGGCAAAATCTCTGACTAAGCAATGTTAAAATTGAAAATCCTTTATCTGCTAAATAAATTATAAACAAAAACCAGATCTGTCACTTAAATCTATGCCTTTATGAAAGAAACATTTATATTTTTTGCAATTTGCAAAGTTCCAGTTAGACCATAATTATTCTGAGTTCTCTAGCTTAATCATAAGATGCCATAAAGTCATTATAAGCATGAAAAAATAATTTTTACATCAGAAGTATTTTTCTAGTTCAGACAATCAACAAGACACTACAATCAAATAGAAGGTTTTCATCTTGAGTTAAACAGATTAAAGAACCCTAGAGTCAAGAACCTCTCCCAGGAAAAAGACAATGTATACCTGCTGAATATTCTGGAATTTAAATTCCCAACTAAATACACTTTTCCTTCTAGGATCAAATCCTTACACTTTTCTCAACAGTTAATATTCCTTGCAATCATTTTTCCTTAACTCTCATTACTTCACAGCAGACATTTTTTATCATGTACTATCACAAATTCTTCACACATATATACATCAGATTTGCAGTTTCACACTTATCAACTTCTGTCCTTTTCCCCATTTCATTTATACATTATTCCAATCTGGGTATCTTATTTTACTTCTCTTCCTTCTACTTTCCTTTCCCCCCCCCCTCCTCCTTCCCCGGCATTTTTTCATGTCCTTCTGCTGCCAAGATGGATGAAAATGCACAAAGATGGAGAAGAAATAAATGTCTAAAGTGTACACGGCTACCATAATCACACTCAATGCCATTAAAGAAAGGGAAGACAGGGAATGTAAAGAAAGACATACTTGGCTAGGAAAAACAATGAGAAACGAAAAGTAATGAATACAGGGAAAGTTCTTTCTCAATACAAGGTTTGTTCAGATCTAGTTATGACAGTTGACGTGCAAGAATTTGGTCTCAAAATTGCTAGTTCCAACAAAATTGAGCTCTGTGCTGAAAAGCAGTAAGAAGGGCAAATTCAGTTAGTACTGGCTATTTCTGGGAATAGAGAATAAAACTGAAAACAGCATTATGCTGCTGTATACGTCTATACGTTATTCTTTTATACATAGAAAATTGCATGTTACTGAGATAAAAATAGGGTAAAAATATAAAAATATGATACAGTGGTATAGACAGTTTCAGAGAAGAGCAGTAAGAATAATGAAAGTTACAGAAAAAAACTTCTGTGTACCTGCTAGGATTCACCACTGAGAAGAAGGTGGTTGAAATGCTTTTCAGTCATGAGATTCTTGGACTGTTCTATTATGTTCTCTTTTACCGATCTCTCAGTAAAAAATATGGGAAAACAACAAAAGGAAATTTCAGAAAGTGAAAGGCAAAGCTTTCTGAGATGAGTTATAGTTTGGCTGTGGTCAGAGTTCACATGGATTACAGGTGAGAATGGACAAGTTAACAGAAGAAAAAAAAAATGTATGGAGCCATAACTAATATATAGAAATTATATATGGATGAAGAGGTTCCTGAGCTCAAAATGGTGGGAAGTTAGGAAAATACCTAAAAGTACGTATACAAGCCTCTCTTGCCATTTTTCTCCTGCAGGTCCTTTTTGCTTCTGGAGTATGCTGGAGCCATGATACATGAGGGGTTGACATCTGATCTGCTCTAGTATGGTTACTAGTATGGTCATATTTTCAACGGTATGTGTCCACTACTCAGACTCTAGGAGAATCATAGCTCATTTCTAAATCTACAATCTACATTTGCAGTGAGTATCAGGTAGAAAAGATAACCAGTTTCTGTCCTCCTTGTACATGAGCAGGCAAGACTGCCGTATAACTCCACCTGAATGGATACTCCCCATATGGGGCAATGTGTATTTCATATAGATCACCTACCACATCCTCAGGAATATCCCTCTTTTTAGGGATGACACTGTCAAGAAAAACACAGAATTGTACTTTTATACTGTTCATCTACAAACATAACTTCTTTACATTTCCGAGCAACAGAGGAAGATAATTCAATGAAAGGAAAATTCCAAAACCAAAACAGAAACTATACCTAATCAATGTTCTATATTTATGGTGTACAAACTGTGAGTTGATATTCTGTTTCTTAGTCTTATATGTAACAAATTTCAGAAAGAAGACAAGCAATACCTAGAATAGTTTTCCAGCTGAATATAAATCATTATTCCTCCTTTTGTTAATTCTCTTCTCCTGACAACTATGAGGAAGACTTGCTTATTGACAAAGATTCCAGGGCAGGTAGCTCTTCTTCAATTCAGGCACTGATGACCAACAAAATACACAAGAAAATACATCCTGTGTTACTGAGATAAGAATGTTCTAACACATGCAAAAAACAAAATTACCAGACAGATCACAACACCAACTAGGGCTGCATACTTATTCATCATAAAAGAGCTGCATTTTTTCCTTCTGAAATGGTTATGAGTTTAAACATCATTCAATACTTGCTAGATTATTGAAATAAGCAAAATTCAAAATGAACAGACCTCAAAACAAAGCATTAATCTTCATTAAAAACCTAGATCCAAGCAGGCAGCTAAAATTAATACCAGAGACAAACCAGGGCCTCAGACTCAAACAGGAAGAGAGTAACAACGTCAGGTATTTTCAACCAGAGTGGGCCTGATTAACTTAGAGAAGTTAAGAGCTCACTGATACAATGCGGTGCAACGTTCATAACTGTCTTTCAGTTCTTATAGAGTAGAGATGAAATCTTAAAGGACTAGAAACTGCGTAAATAATTCCTATTACTTATTGAAAAGGGTAAAAATGAGTGCCAGAGAACTACAGATTACCAGCTCAAAATCAGTTCTTGAAAAAATATTGGAACAAAGAGGTTATTTTAAAGCATTTTCAGTAAAACAGAGAGGTGAGTAACAAACAGCAGAAATCAACACTAAGCTGGCTTAAATTGATTAGAATTTAACACAAGTCAACAATCCCAATGTACTGCAAGTAAGTCAAATATCATACTGGGACATGTAAGCAGTAGTAATCCTTTCAGTTTACTCAACACTAGTAATGACCTGGACTGTTTTCTTTAGTTTTGTGTATCACTCTTCAAGATGGACATGGAACAAACTGAGATACTACAATTAGTGTCATGAGAATGGTCTTGAAAACAAGACCAACAAAAAGAAAAAATGAGTGACTAAGCCTGCTGTCTGAAGGAGATTAGGTTTGGACTAGCATTCTCCAAATGCACAGATCTCCACAAATGACATTTTTCAGGGTTGGAGATTAGGCAAGTATCAACTGTACATGATACTGCACAGATACAGTTAATTCTTCTTTTCCCTGGGGTGAAAGGAAAACTCTTAAGATCTTTTCCAGTCTCATGGTTCTGTGAGGAAATTATGTATCATTCTACCCTGTTATGTTAAATCTCAAAGCTTACAAAGAAATCCTTCTACACAAACAATTGCATATAGCTACAGCTAGGGCAACTACAGATTTTTCATACAGTAATCCCTTCCGCTCATCAATAATCCTGTTTATTGATGAAATTATTGAAACCATTTCAGATTTAAATGGCAATGCAGCCTTTGCTTCCTGCAACTGTAACCTATGACTCAGGTTCTAACTTTCCTTCAAAAACATAAAACTTCCAAAATCTCTGCAGCCTAATATGCTCTAATATTCTGTTCTTTTCTTCATAAAACTTTGTTGACCTTCTGTCAATTACTAACCTCTGGAGCTTGCAAACAAAGGACCCACTGTACCCTTTGATTCAGCTGCCAATCTGATTACTTTGGCTGGAGGAGGCAGTCTGCTTAGGTTGCTGAATCAGGGCCTTTCATTGAAATTTCTCTTTTCCAACATCTGCAGCCCCTAGCAACCAATTGCAGAGTGGGCTTGGCAGACCTGTAAAGGGTAGTGAACAGTTTACAAAAGATGCAGTTTGTAGCATGAAATCAGTGCTCCCCTTTCATAGTTATAGCAGATTGGAACTGCCATAGCACATGTTACTTAACTGCTACAATTTCACATAAAAATATCTAAAGGTAGAAGAAATAATCTGTAGTTTTTGTTGCAGTTGCTCTACTCAGATGTCAGTAAAGTCTGAATAACAAACATTTCTTAACCTGCCATCAGCTTGCAAAGAAGACTGTTTTCTGGGTAGTATGGTAAGTAGTAAAACTTCTTTTTGAAGACATCCTTAAGTTTTTTTATTACTGTGAAGATAGCTGTAAGTAATTTTAAAAGTTCACACTATCAGACAATTAGAAATAGCACAAGCTCCTCTTGTATGTCTGTTGTGTTGTAACAAGAGCCAAAACATTTAACAAGTATATTTAAAGCAAAGCCAACACCAGCCTGCAAGTAATAGAATCTTCAGAAAACAAGCAGAAAACACAGACAAAAAACCTTTTAAAAGAACCAGATCTGAATTATAAATACCCACAATTTATAAGCACTCTTTATTGAAGCTAATATCTTGTTTCAGTAGTATGATTTTTCCTTTCTTTGTATTTTTCTCAGTTTTACCTAGGAACTATACAGAAGTGGTTTTATGTCAACACGTGTCAGGAAAAATGCTCTATTACAAAGCATGGGAACTACATGAGGGGGAAAAAGGTGGATCTGATGTCTAGTATCTGTATCAATGACAAGTATTTTATTTGTTTCACACATAAATTTTTATATTATTATAAATACCATTCTAAATGTAAATATTAAATCACCTTCATTCTGCTCTGTGTGACTTCTTTACTCAATCACATCCTAACAGGTCTTCAAAACGTTATGCTATGATATTCTTTTGTTAGATGAATGCATAATAGGGAATCTGCATATCACATTAACCTCTGTTATAATATATATATAATGAACTTCCTATATAGCAAAAGATATGCCAAAGTTGCAGTTTATCCCCCTAGTCATCAGCCAGGCACCTTACCTAGCACTATGAAGTCAGCATGACAAGATAAGCCATTTAAAACAGTATTACCAGAAATACAGACATAGACTTCAATGAATACTTTAATTTATTTTAATGCATATTTTACATTAATTCCATCTGTTTTCAATTGCACTGTTAATCTTTTATTACACAACTCCTACTTTTTCTGGAACTCATATTTGCTACTTAAAATGAGGGTTCAGAAACATCAGTGAAAAATACTGATGATAAGGATTTACTTACATTTCATTCACGTGGGAACTCTCATTAACAGATGTTTTATCATAAAAAAACAGTATTCATGGAAGAGAAGATATTCATTTTAAGTAACCAAATTCAGTACACTATAAAGCTCCAGATGTTATAAGCACTGAATTACAGTTTATTCTACAGATTCAGAGCCAGAATAAAGTCAAGATAAAATTCAGTTGCTCTTACTTTATAACACAGCAGGGCTCATTCCACAATATCCTAGCCTATGCCAAAGAATACCCCAAACCTACTTTCAGTTCTTAGGCTTTCTGCAGAGTCCTGGCCAAGTCACCTTAGGCAAGGCTGCTAAAAGCATTTGATGCCAAAAGATGGAGACAGATGTCTACCAGGATTTCCAAAATATATGGGAACCCAGATCTAATGTCTGCAGTAAATACCTCTTAACTTTTGTAGCTCTACTGCCCAGAGGCAGAGATGGGTAAAGGTTAGTATGAGTTTTTGACTCAGCACAAGAAATTAAGCAGCTCAAAAGCGAGAAGCTGGGGCAGAAAAAAGTCAAGATGGAGTTTTTAGACCACTCTGAAAGCTTATACCACTTTCAGTTGATCACAGATTCCAGATTTCAACTGTATTTGGGAGCATCATGGCAGAGAAATTCTGCCATTGCTGTGAAGTACTAGCTTTGCTCCTTGTAAAGAAAGGCAAAAAATAAAGCAACACTTGGAAACAAATTAAGATGTAATCACAGCAATAAAATTGGTCTGAATGTTTAATAAGAAAGAATGTACTCAATCATATTTACGGCATAAAGTACTCGAGGCCTTTTAAGCCACAGAAGCATTTCAATGTCATTTCTAGTGTTGCAACAATGAAACAGTCTACTATCACAAACATAGCTTTTCTGTACAACAACAACAAAAAGCAATTGTGTATACATTCTACAGCTCTTCACCACCTCAGCTGTAAAATCACAGTTCAAACACAACCAATAGAGGCTGAGAACACACCTGCAGCAGCTCAAAGAACGCTAAACAACATGATAATTATCCATGGCAATATTGCATGATTGATTATTTTACTGCTTCTGGCTGCGAAAATAAAATAGTCCCAGCCAAAAGGTTGAAAATAATCACAATTTATGGGTATAACACTCCATCAACTGGAAGAAATAACTATTTTCACAGTGCTCTTTTTTTCTGAAAAATAATTCAGAATCCAAAAATACCAATGCTGTTTGCAGCCTCAGGCTGAAATCCTCAAGATTCCCGTTCAGAAGAACAGTCTTACCCCAGGAGAACACTTGAAACAGGTTTATTTCTAAGCACACTTTTAAATGTTTATGCTCATGTTTCCTATCTTTAAAACAAAACAACATTGACCTCCCTCAGTCTAGGCAGTCACATAAAGAAACAGAACAGATAAACAGAGCATAATGGAATACCAATTACATATCCTAAATCCGAGTTGGTGAAAAATACAGGCAGTGTATTCACTGCAGGAAATAATTTATTTATTTATTTATTTATTTTAATTTTCACTCTCTGATAATACTGCAAAAGCAGAAGTTGCAACACCAGCCTGAAAAAGGTATAGCTGTTACAGCAAGGCATGTGGCCCTCTGGAACATGGTAAGAACAATCAGCATACTCACACTGATCAAAGCATTTTTGAATGATAAAAGTTCTTACAAGTAAGTTTGATAATCTCCACCTTCCTGACAGAAAGGGCACAGTGGACAAAAGTGAGTAATTAATTCCCAAAGCCAAAGGCTTGATACTAAATGCTAATCTGAGAAACCTGGGGCCTAAGTTGGAAGCCTGTCTCTTTAGAAACCAAAGCAGGCAAGTGTTCACCAGCAGAGAACTATCTACCCTCTTGGGATTTGTCTTCATTGAGTCATGGTAGAAGATGATTTCACAAAGTTACACCTCTAATACATAACATCAAATACTGTATTTCAAGAGAGTCAGCTGCTCATTAGTTAGTACCACCTCTACTATAGACATTGCTCATGAACAATTAGAATATGTGAAATACACGTTTTTACTTCTTTTTTTAACACAAAGCAATGCGCCTGAAATTCTTAGCTTTCTACCAAAAATCCTCTTTATACCAAGTAGTTATGTGGAAAAAAACGAAGAGTGATTCCTCCCTCCCAGTAACAGTTTAGCTTGAACAGATGGTTGTAGAGCAAGTAAGGAAGTAATGAAGTCAGCGCACCTATGTCTGCGCCAGACTTGTCACCACTGAGAGCTTCAAGCACTTGTAATTAAAGATCACTGGTGGCTCAATAGCATCACATGAGCGTACTCACACCATGTCTGTGTGTCTGCATAGGAAATAGAGGACAATGACCAGGAATCTCAGGATATGAAGCAAACTAACACTTGATCTATATTTTAACCTCAGAAAAATGCAATCCAGTTAGTTTACTTAAGAGTATAGAAGACTTTATTGATTTTTCTAGGTTTTTCCAAACTTCATAATTGAACTATTTATTTTAATAACAATAAGAATTACATTTAAATAATATTCACATTTCTTAGTTTGACACTGTACATCTGAAATGAATTTCTGCTAAAATGCTGCTTATTGACTCTATACAGAAAAAGGTAATTTTTTCGTACTACAGGATCACCTTGATCCTTCAGTTTACAAATGAGTACACAGAGTGAAGCCATAACAGTCGCACGCTCTTAAAAAATCCTGTTTCTTTTCTTTCTGTTGTTTAAATTCTCTTCACTGCTAATGGAGGAAATCAGATTAGCTGTATAAACGGACTTCTTTGATGCAGTTGCTTTTTGTTACTTGTTTTTAATTAACAGAACCAAGCAACATTTATTTGCATGAAAAGTGGTGGGATACTGTTTGTTTATGCTCTTCTCGTAAACAGTATTAAGAAAAGCGTAGAACCATGAGGTAGTAAATAGCACGAGTGGAACACTTCCTCTTGGTCACAGATGCAGTTTCCAGTGGGTAAATGGAGCTCAGTGGGAACCTGATCACAACCACAGAGATACTAACCAACATGGCTACTTCCACATGATGAGATGATGCCTAGCATTCCCCTGCCTACCTGCACACCAAGCAAGGAGCAATTCCCTAGCCCAGCCTGGAGAGGGAAACCAGATATGCACACACTAGCAGGCAGCTCCAATGCACTCTACATTTTCCACCTAACTGACACAGTTTTTCCCAAGAAACTCAGAGACTTCCTGAGCTCTCATTATCACTCTTCACTATACAGTTTAACTGATGCTAAAAACACAATCAACATTAACCATTTTATTATTTTATTATGATTCCATTTCCAGGCTGCCCCGCTGCCATTTTAATGAATCCTGAAATTCTCTTCCAATTGAATCCTGCACTTATAAACACCTATTACACAAACTGAAGCCTCTTCTACTTTGTTGTTACTCCAACAGCAGGACCAATACCACTTTTGGTTCATTGCATGGCTCTGTTTTGCTCCTACATCAGAAAAATAAAACCAAACAACTATGACTGTGAAAGCCCTGTTTTCATAATATGGCACAAGACACAACATACACAACCTGATGTCAGGTAGCAAGGTTAGCTTACAGTGCTTAACCATGACTTCAAATAGCCTGTATTTTTAACAAATGCAACAATAAGCTCACATACATGAATACACTACAGCAGTCACAATCATACACGGGGAATGTATGGAACAGGCAATGTTGGAAAATTAATTGATTCTTCTCCTAAACTGGGAAGTGAACAAAAGCAGGCAGCTACATCAAGCAACTGCCAAACACACTGCCCATTTTTGCAAATATTTCTAGGCCATGAGATAGATCTCTCAGCTTTAAAATTCAAAAATATTGTGTTTCAAGGAAAAACATTTAAAATTGGGGCATACAAGTATTCCATTTTAAAGCATTTTATTACCTTATAACATTTCAAAAATTACATTGCAGATACACAGCCCAGATCCAAACCTTTATACTTTCACACTTTTTACTTTTATACTTGTTACATTCCACTACAACTGTTTATATAATCAAAGATGACAGCTGTGGCCTTCATTATCCTTAAGCAAATGTTTCACAGGTATTACATACTTGTATTACATATTACCATAAAATTTTGCAAGCAAAAACCCATCATGCCAATTCAAATGTCCTTGTGTATGAATTTCTTGTAAAGAAAGTGTGCAATCACCAAATAAATTGTTCAAAGTGTACAGTTGACTTCCTTTATGGTAATTATGATTAGCTTAAAAAATACACTAGCTCTCCAAAGTACCAAGGAGGGTTGCTAATTTTAATAAGCATAAGAGCCTTCTAGAACCAGAACTTATCACATGCACAATTAAAGTTATGATTACTGCAAAGCATAACGTTAAAAAACGACATGAATAAAGATACCTGTGGGAAATCTAAGACTTTCATTGGTAATGAAGCTTTAATGGAAGCTCATGTGATGTTCATGGAAGTAACATATGCATGGTAAGCAGCTACTGTGCAGTGAAAAACAGAAAACCGATGAGCTTAAGATGCCATGGTTTAACTGCAAACTTCCCCATTTATTCCAAACATAAAATTTATTCTCAAATACTGACTGGGTGCACTGGGTTTATGTGATTAAGGTTTCAGTAGCAGAGCCCAGCAGTGTCCATGTTAGAGCAGAGCTCCTGCTGCTCCAAAGGGACCCACTGCTGCCACAGCTGAGCTGTGGGTGATGCCATGTGTGCTCTGGGAGAGCAGGTGTTAGAGATGGAAAACTCCTGCACAAGAGCAGCTAGGAGACAGGAATGAGAGATGGGAGAAAAGTGGCCCTGCAGCAACTAAGGTCACTGCAGAAGGTCAGGAGTCTCTCCAAGTGCAGAACAGCAGCTCCCTGATGCACAAGAGAAGCCCATGGAGGAACTGGCTGCCCCCCTGCAGCATGTATGATTCTATGTGGGCACTGTGTAGAGCAGATTTCCCTATGCAGACTTGGAGGAGCCCACGGCCCAGCAGGAGATGAGGTCAGGAGGACACACAGCCTATGGACACTCCTGCAGGAGCTGTCCAAGCTGAAGCTGCAGCCTCTGGGGGGCAGCCTGTGGTGGGGAAGGAGAGCTGGGGGAGATTTTGCCCGTGGGGACCCGTATGGAGCAGTGCCTGAAGGGTGGGCCCTGTGGTACAAAGGTGTGTTGGAGCAGTGCTAGGAGAGCTGCAGCCTGTGAGAAGCCCATGTGGCATCATTTTTGGAGGGACAGCATCCTGGGGGAGAGAGATACACGTGGAGCAGGAACAGAGAGTGATCATGGAGGAGCAGCAAAGTGTTACGGACTGACTGCAGCTCCCACTACATGCTGCCCATGTACTGCTCAGGGGTAGGATGTAGGACAGGGCAGATGGGAGAAAAGTGTTTTTAGTTTTGGTTTTTTTTTCTCCTCACTGCTTTGGTCTGTTAGTAACAGACAACAAATTACATTAATCTTCCTACGCTGAGTCTGTTTTCCTCATGATAGTAATTGGTGGGGGACATCCCTCACCAATTATGTATGACAGTACTACAGTGGATTTCCACTGGTACTAAAGCGGTGTAGAATCAAGCCTCTCCATTCTTGTTAACAGAGAAGCCACTTTATAAGCACTATATATTTCCATAGTATAGCTTGTACTGAGCCTGTAACATAATTAGAAGTTCAGGCTGCAGTACAGTGCAGGCTGTGATCCATAGAGAGAACTGCCAGAAATGGAGAAGACAGCAGTTCAAGCTCAGAATGCACAGATCAAGGATTCAGTTAAGATCAAAATGAGCGAAGATGCAGCAGTGAGAACAGCATGTCGAGTCAAACAGAACAGGAGAGCGAAACCAGCAATAGAACAGTACAGTAAATGGGAAGATAAATTCAAAGCTGCATATACTTCTCAGACGCCTGGCTATTTTTGTTCAGCTACATTTCTATTTAACAAAATTTGCATGACAAAGGTCTATCTGAAAATATAGCAAGCATGAGCTGTCCTTGTTAGCAATCAAACAAAATCGTCAGAGGTGACCTATTATGTATGGTACAGAAGTCCAGGAAGGCTTGTTTACTATATCCGCCACCAGTTTCATGAAAAGACATTTTCTTCATTACAGCTATTAAGCATGAACTTATCAGCACTTATTGTTTTAAAATGTTAGTTATTTTCAACATGTATTTTTGCAAGCACTCAGCAGTTTCCTCACTCTCTGCACATATGTGAGAATCTGTGAATTTCTATAACTATTCAACAGCCAGTTTTTTTTTTGTTTGTTTGTTTTTTTTAATTTAACTATATAAGTACCTGTGTTAGGCAAGTTACTGCCTACTGTTACTGAAGTAACAGTAATAAAGTTACTGGAGCTTATTTTTTCTGACGGATACTTTGCATGCTCTGGGAAAACACTCAGGCAATCCTGTTGAAAGCATTAAGCAAGAAGCATATCATACCCTAACAATGAGCTATCTGCTGTGGCACTAAAGAAATACATCTCTGAAAAGACTGGAGTAATTATTTGTATGTACTACACTTTCCACCTCTAGACATAACAATAAGAAAGCACTGGGAAAAAGCTCCCTGAAATCCTCTACTATACTTTCTGCCTCCTATGTTTTCTACAAAGCAGCCAACATGAAAGAGAGACTTGGTGATCATTCCAGCTCTATGAACATAAAAAAGATGTAGTCAAAGATCTATTGCAAAACAAAGAACTCTGTATCACTCTTGCAGTGACTTCTTAAATATTTAAAACTACTATGATCCCAAAAGCCAACCAAAGGACATATTGCCTTTGACTTTGTTCGTCTATAGGTTCGTCTATTTTTCTCCACTATGCCTCTGTGTTCTGTTTTCTGTACATTAATCTGAAATACCTAGCCTCACTTGTTTGATAATTACAGTATAGAAAATAGATTATTAGGGGCTCTGCTCAGTTACCTGCTTGTCCATTAATATCTGCTGCCTACACAATATGGCAGAGCTAGTATCACTTTTTGAAGGAGAATATCACACAGAACCCATCAAGATGCCTCCTAGGACAATGGAAGTCTTATCTGAAACACATCCTAAGAATATTTATTTTTAGTTCATTTAGTAAGTGGAAATATATATTATTCGCCTTTTCTACTATGAAACTCAGGAAAAATGAACAATGTATTCCTTTATATTTCAGAATTTAAAAATTCTCTGTTTTTAAACATAGTAATATCCAATAAAACTAAACAGAGTCATATTAATACAACAAGAAATCTGTTACAAAACAAGATAACATGCCACATTGATACAACAGACCTTGTAACAGAGAGACCATAAACTCGAACACATAAACATGTCACATCAATGTAAACATAATAAAACCACAGGAAAAAATCATACGCATATCAACTAAAAACTGGCTGCACTATGTACACATTTATCTCTTTTTTCTCCTTTTCAGTAAAAAAGTCATTACAATATAAATTTCAATCCCAAACTCTTCCTCCAAACCCCATAAAGGAATCTAAACATAATAGCTAATGATATTAAGCCAAAAGAGAAATCAGAGTTAAGTATGAAACACTGGAATTCTTTCGTGCTTACAACTACAAATAGGAATTTAAGAAAAGAACAGCAGCAGAATGAGTCCATAAACGACATAAATCCCTGTGGCTAAAGTAAAATTCAATAACAATGACAGGAAAAGAACTGTTGCAAAAATCAGCTTTGAGAACTCTTATTATTTCCACAGCAACTCAACCTTCAGAGATCACAGAAGTATTAAATTCCCTTATTATAATCCAGCTCCCATGCTTAATCAATCGCTTTTCATGAAATGAAGGCCATATGAATATTCAGTGAGTTAGACAGGCAGAGTTTCATGAAACTTCTCCATAAACAAAAGAGGCTACATACATAATATACTGTGTACTGTAACAAGACTTTTAATTAGATTTGAAGAGATCTTACTGGCCTGAATCATAAAACAACGATATTTATTGGACTGAAAAATTATGGTAAATATTGAACACAGCAATATGTTGTTGCTGCTTTAGTTAACACACAAGGCTTTACTGCCTTTTCATTTACTGTGTTCAGACAATTCTATTAATAAAGCTGCACTACAACCAAGACAGTAACTAAGCATTTATATTTGCATTTTGCTTTTCAAAATAAGAATCTAACACTCGAAACCAACCTAAACGCGCAAGCTTGTCAACTGCAATTAATATATTAGCTAGGTTAGTATAAGAACCAATTACATCAATTCACTACAAAAGTGTGGATAATGAGGTACACTGTGCAAAACTACTTAATATAGTATACAATGATGACTGAATTTCTGTAGTTTTCTTGAATGCTACAGATTAATCATTCAAAAGAGGCTACTTAGCTTCAGTTATGCTGAAGAAAGAGAAATAAGGCAGGAGTAGGAGCACAAGTTGGCCAACAGCAACAGGAACAACAGTTACAGTTATTACGACTTCAAATTACCTCAATGATACAAAAATGGCTGACCAAAATCTAGAGGAGAATGTAGTTCAAACTATAAATTAATACTAGTAGCAATGTCATTTTTCAGCTCATAATTACTTACAACTCTTGTATTATTTAACACTGCAATTTTCTGAGTGCATAGTAAAAGATGTGCATAACAGATGGATAGAAATAAATGTTTGAACCCAAAAATCATGTGTCAGTTCTTCACTATGTACTGCACAATGGGCCAAGATAAGCACATCTTTAGTGTGGGAAGTAAGGTGTTCTGTCAGTTGCAGCAGTCATGCATGTTCTTTGAATTTTGAAATAGTTTTTTTTTATAAAAATGTATTCAAAATAACATATAAATTCCCTTTAGATTTCAAAATTAAAAAAAAAAAAGAGACGACTTATGAAAAACAATGGTGCCTGTAAGTCTCAATTTATTAAAATGTAATTGTTTACAAAACCCCAAGCATTTGAAAAATGTGGTCTTGGATTATTAGATTAGCAGAAAGCAGTTGCTACACTGCAGAGAGTACCGAATTTTTTGTTACCATTCTTCTTTTCCTCATGGAAAGCATTTACTGGAGTCTGTCCATTCATCTCAAACTGCAGCTTGTCAAGAAATCTGGTGTAGTATTTCTTCGCTCTGTGTCACGGGGTGCTCTCTAGAACTCACTCCGTGACAGCGGGGACAAAAGCCGGGGAGAGAAGGCACGAAGCGCCTTCCTTCTCTAGCGGCGTGGCGCGGCCTGGCCACGTGCGCTCCGAGAGAGGGGAAAGAAAAAAAACGGTGAGTGGGTCTAGGAGGGAAGGAATGAAAAGAAAGGAGCGATCTGAGAACGAACGGCAGTTTAATGAACCTAATGATACTAAACAACAACAGAGAGTTTCAACAAGGAGAAAAACAGAGCTAAACCTCACCGGCGGGCTGTGGGAGGCGGGAAGGCTCCAACCACGCTGTCTCCTCGCAGGGAACCGCGGGGCGAAGACACCGTCCCCTTTTTCCCGGCCACCCCTCCCCCCCATGCCCAATTAAGGCAGTCCATAGGAAAGGAAAAAAAACTCTCTCCTTAACTCCCATTATCCTGCATGATGTTCTGGTGTGGAATAGCAACGCAAACCAAAGAAATTACAAAACCATAACATTCCACCCCTTATTCCACATCACGACATCATGCTTAATATTTATCAACATACAAACAGAACAGTAATTAACATATATTACATATGTACATACATGCATATATATACTCACACATGGAATCACTGGCTACACTCCCCCAGCACCAAATTCCCATGTGGCGCACACTGAACATCCCCATCCTTCTGCATCACCCACCAAGTGCACCCAGGTCCCTGTGCAAAAACAGTTCCACGGAGGGGTTTCCCCTTTCCGGAGGCTGGGAGCACCCAAACTGCTTTTCCCAACATACTCTTTATATGCACCACAGGGACCTTGTCTCCCTCCACAGTACGCAGGGAGTTGGAGTGCGTAGGGCCGTCTCGGTTGGCTGATCCTCGGGTGTTTACCAGCCAGGTGGCTTCTGCTAAATGTCTCTCCCAGTTCTTAAATGTTCCGCCACCCATCGCTTTCAGTGTGGTTTTCAGCAAACCATTGAGGCGCTCGATCTTACCAGCAGCCGGTGCATGGTAGGGGATGTGATAAACCCACTCGATGCCGTGTTCTTTGGCCCAACTGCTCACCAGTGAACTTTTGAAGTGAGTCCCATTATCTGATTCAATTCTCTCTGGGGTGCCATGTCGCCACAGGATCTGCATCTCCAGCCCTAATATGGTGTTTCTGGCAGTGGCATGGGGTACCGCACATGTCTCAAGCCACCCAGTGGTTGCCTCCACCATGGTGAGCACATAATGCTTACCATTACGAGTCCGTGGCAGGGTGATGTAATCGATCTGCCATGCCTCCCCATATTTATACTTTTCCCATCACCCTTCCCCCCAGAGAGGTCTCATCCTCTTGGCCTGTTTGATCATGGCACAGGTGTCACAGTCATGGATTATCTGTGCCACAGCGTCCATAGTTAAGTCCACCCCTCAGTCTCTGGCCCACTCATGTGTTGCGTCTCTACCTTGATGGCCCGAGGTCTCGTGGGCCCACCGAGCTAGGAACAACTCTCCCTTACTCTGCCAGTCCAGATCTATCTGGGCCACCTCAATTCTGGCAGCTTGATCTACTTGATGGTTATTTTGTTCTTCCTCCGTTGCTCAACTCTTGGGCACATGGGCATCTACATGACGCACCTTTATGGCCATATTCTTTGTTCGGGCAGCAATATCTTTCCAAAGTTCAGCGGCCCAAACAGGTTTACCCTTCCGCTGCCAGTTGTTTTCTTCCCATTGCTGCAACCACCCCCATAAAGCATTGGCCACCATCCATGAATCAGTATAGAGGTAAAGCACTGGCCACCTCTCCCTCTCAGCAACATCTAGGGCCAGCTGGACAGCCTTTACCTCTGCGAATTGGCTTGATTCTCCTCTTCCTTCGGTGGCCTCTGCAACCTGTTGTGTGGGGCTCCACACAGCAGCCTTCCATCTACGATGTTTCCCAACAATGCGGCACGATCCATCCGTGAACAGGGCAAACTTCTTTTCACTTTCTGGTAGTTCATTGTATGGTGGGGCTTCTTTTGCGCGTGATACCTCCTCTGCTGGTGGTGTTTCAAACTTTTTACCTTCAGGCCAGTCCATGATTACCTCTAGGATCCCTGGATGGCTGAGGTTCCCCAGCCGGGCCCGTTGCGTAATCAATGCGATCCACTTACTCCATGTGGCATCTGTGGCATGGTGGGTGGAGGGAACCTGTCCTTTAAACATCCAGTTCAACACTGGCAGTCGAGGTGCCAGGAGAAGCTGTGTTTCAGTGCCAATTACCTCAGAGGCAGCCCAGACCCCTTCATATGCAGCTAAGATTTCCTTCTCAGTTGGGGTGTAGCCCTCTTCCGACCCTCTGTATGCTCTACTCCAAAATCCCAGGGGGCGGCCTCGGGTCTCACCAGAGGTTCTCTGCCACAAACTCCAAGTGGGACCTTTCTCCCCAGCAGCAGTGTAAAGGATGTTCTTCACATCCTGTCCCATCCATACTGGCCCAGAGCCACAGCACGGGCAATCTCCTGTTTAATCTGCTCAAAGGCCTGCTGCTGTTCAGGGCCCCACAAAAAGTTATTCTTCTTTCGGGTCACCTGATAGAGGGGGCTCACAATGAGGCTATCATTTGGGATGTGCATCCTCCAAAATCCCACTACACCCAGAAAAGACAGTGTCTCCTTTTTGCTAGTGGGTGCAGACATAGCAGTAATTTTGTTCATCACATCTGTTGGGATGTGACGACGCCCGTCCTGCCATTTCACCCCTAGAAACTGGATTTCTTGGGATGGCCCTTTCACTTTGTCTTGCTTAATAGCGAAACCAGCAGACAGGAGGATTTGGATTATTTGCTCTCCCTTTTTAAAAACCTCCACTGCTGTATCACCCCACACCACGATGTCATCAATGTACTGCAGGTGCTCAGGAGCACTGCCCTGTTCCAATACAGTTTGGATCAGCCCATGGCAAATGGTCGGGCTGTGTTTCCACCCCTGGGGCAACCGGTTCCAAGTGTATTGAACACCCCTCCAAGTAAAGGCAAACTGTGGTTTACACTCTGTGGCCAATGGGACAGAAAAGAAGGCATTGGCAATATCAATGGTAGCATACCATTTTCCCTCTTTCGACTCCAGTTCGTACTGGAGTTCCAACATGTCTGGCACAGCAGTGCTCAGTGGGGGTGTGACCTCATTCAGGCCGTGATAGTCCACTGTCAGCCTCCATTCTCCACTGGCTTTACGCACTGGCCATATGGGGCTGTTGAAAGGCGAATGGGTTTTACTAATAACTCCCTGACTTTCTAACTGTTGAATTAGCCTATGGATGGGGAGCAAGGAGTCCCTGTTGGTGCGGTACTGCCGTCTGTGCACCACTTTGGTGGCAATTGGTACCTCCTGCTCTTTTACTCGTAGCAACCCCATAACAGATGGATCCTCTGACAGGCCAGGCAGAACAGACAGCTGCTTAATATTGTCCATGTCTACAGCAGCTATTCCAAAGGCCCACCGATACCTTTTAGATCCCTGAAATGCCCCCTTCTAAGGTAATCAATACCAAGTATACATGGAGCCCCTGGGCCAGTCATAATGGGATGCTTTTGCCAGTCTTTACCAGTGAGGCTTATTTCGGCCTTCAACACAGACAATTCCTGAGAGCCCCCAGTTACTCCATGTATGTTAATCAGTTCTGTTCCTTTATAGTTTGAGGGCATCAGAGTGCACTGCGCACCAGTGTCCACCACTGCCTTATATTTGTGTGACTCAGATGTGCCGGGCCACCGAATCCACACAGTCCAATACACTCTATTATCCCTCTCCCCCTCCCGGCTGAGGGCAGGGCCCCTCTATTCGTTACCTGCAGTGGCAGAGGCAATTTCAGTGGTGGTTGACCTCTTTTGTAATTCTCTCACCCGTTCTCGTAGTGCGTAAGTGGGTTCGTTGTGCCACCTCCTCATATTCTCTCCATGCTCACGCAGGTAGTTCCACAGGGCACCACGCGACATAGGCTCACTACGGTCATTCACTTGAGTAGGTGGGCGTTTGCGTCTGACGGCTGAGACTGCCACAGATTCACTACGATTCCTTGCCGCGGACCATTTCTTCAGCATGCTGTCCTGTTTCCTCTCCATTTGGTCCACTCTTTGCACTACATGGCAGAGGGTTGCAATGCAGGCACGGGATGGCGCTAGTGTGCTTGCTGCACTTTGAAGTGCAAGGATCAGCTCAAAAATTGGAGGTCGTCTATCCATTTCTTGATACCTGTTAACTGTCGTTAATAGTACACTGGAATATTTCTCTGGTGCTGATCGTACAAACTTCTTCCATATCTCAGGAGTACTGTCCACCTTCTCTGGGTCATGGTCATCATGCGGATCGTTAGGGACAAACATGGGGCCATACAACATCTCTACCACCGCCATTTCTCTCAAGTATAGGATGCCTTTCTCAGCTGTATTCCATTTTTCCGGTGCAGGCTCCAAATCATCTTTGAGAAGATAGGTTTCCTTTACAGCTACTAGGACTCTTTCCCAGAGGGTGGCGACTCCATCCAGACACCGGCTGATTCCTCTATCAATAGATGGGTCTCAGGCAATATTTCCTATTTGACGAGCTTCACTGCAACTTAGGGACACACTGCTGGCCCCACTGTCCCAACACCGAAGCAACCATGTGACAACTTTTTCACCTGGGGCTCGGGTAAACTCCTTTCTTGTGCCTTGGATTTCGGTGATCTTCAGGGGTCTACGGATGGTGGTAACGGTGACTTCCCCATCATCATCTCTGTGTCTGTTAGTTTTCTGAGCTGCCTTCCTTGGTGATGGTGGTTTTGTGGAGGGCCCCTCACCGGGATCTTCCTCTACTTCCTTTACTTCCTCCTTCTGTTCCAGACGCGAAGACACTCGTTCCCATTTCTGACCTTCTACTGGGGCGACTGACACTGATGTCGCTGCTTCCTGTGGTTAGTTGGGATTGACTTGGGGGTTTTCCCTTTGGGTTTGGGTCTCCTTTTTGAAACTCTCTCTCTCCATCACAATATTTCGTATGACTCGAGTCAAGTTCCAAATAAGCCGTTCATTCTGAGATCCCCCTGAGCTATCCCATCCCTCACTCAAATACTCATTTATTTTCTCCAGATCTCTCCTTTGTTCAGCAGTAAGATTACCCGGCACAGGAGGTCCTGATGCTTCTGATCTTTTTCCTAATTCTCCCACTATTCTCTGCCAGTCTCTCTGTGTTTTACAGTTATTCACTGCAAAGATTATATTCAGAGAGACTGCCAATGCAAAACCCAATCTGATACACCAGTCAAACGTAAGGAACTCAGAATATTCATAAGCCAGTCCAAGCACAGTGTCTGTGATGTTAACTGGGCTGAAAGGGAGCCAGGCAGATATCCCCATCACTGTCTTCCATGGGCTAAGAATGTATACAAACATCATCCAAAACAAGGCAGCCTGAAGCTGGAATATAAGGATTCTTAGTCCTAGGTACAGGGCTTGTGAAGTAAGTCACTTCACCGCTGCCCAAAACATTGCCCAAAGTCATGTCCGCATTCTCCACCAAAAATGTCACGGGGTGCTCTCTAGAACTCACTCCGTGACAGCGGGGACAAAACCCGGGGAGAGAAGGCACGAAGCGCCTCCCTTCTCTAGCGGCGCGGCGCGGCCTGGCCACGTGCGCTCCGAGAGAGGGGAAAGAAAAAAAAATGGCGAATGGGTCTAGGAGGGAAGGAACGAAAAGAAAGAAACGATCTGAGAACGAACGGCAGTTTAATGAACCTAATGATACTAAACAACAACAGAGAGTTTCAACAAGGAGAAAAACAGAGCTAAACCTCACCAGCAGGCTGTGGGAGGCGGGAAGGCTCCAACCACGCTGTCTCCTCGCAGGGAACCGCGGGGCGAAGACACCGTCCCCTTTTTCCCGGCCACCCCTCCCCCCCATGCCCAATTAAGGCAGTCCATAGGAAAGAAAAAAAAAACTCTCTCCTTAACTCTCCCTGCATGATGTTCTGGTGTGGAATAGCAACGCAAACCAAAGAAATTACAAAACCATAACACCCTGTCAAATATTCACCTCATTTCTCTAAGTTCTGATTAAGATGTATTAAGAACTGAAGGGCTAGTCACAGCCAGAAGGGTTGTGATCAACAGTTCTGTGTCTAGGTAGAGGCCAATCACAAGTTGTATGCCCCGGACTTGAGATCAGTGCTCTTCAATATCTTCATCAATGACATAGATGATGGAATTGAGTGCACCCTCAGCAAGTTGGCAGATGACATCAAGCTGATCAGTGCAACTGAAATACTGAAGGGAAGGGAAACCATCCAGGAGGACCAGCACACGCTGGAAAAGTGGGCCATGTGAACCTGATGAGGTTCCACAAGGCCAAGTGCAAGGTGATGCACTTGGGCCAGGGCAATCCCAGGTATTTAAACAGGCTGGGGGAAGAACTCCTCAAGAGCAGATCTGCAGGTAAGGATCTGGGGGTCAAGGTAGATTAGAAGCTGGACATGAGCCAGCAGTGTGCACTTGCATCCTGGAAGGCCAACTGTGTTCTGGGCTGCATTAAAAGAGGAGTGGCCAGCAGGGAGAGGGAGGTGACTGCCCGTTCTACTCAGTTCTTGTACAGGCCCCATCTGGAGTACCGCGTCCAGGCGTGGGCCCCCAGCACAAGAGAGACGCAGAGCTCTTGGAACTGGTCCAGAGGAGGACCAATGAGATGATTAGACAGCTGGAACACCTCTCATATGAAGGAAGGTTGATGGAACTAGGCTTCTTTACCTTGGAGAAGAGAAGGCTTCAGGGAGACCTCATTGTGGCCCCTCAGTACTAGAAGGGAGCACATAAACAGGAGGGGGAATTACTGCTTTCATGGGTTGATAGTGACAGGACAAGGGAGAATGGTTTTAAACTAGGACAGCAGAGATATAGGTTAAATATTAAGAGGAAGTTTTTCACATAGAGGACAGTGACAGACTGGAACAGGTTGCCCAAGGAGGTTGTGGAATCTCCATCTCTGGAGGCATTCAAGGCCAGGCCGGATGTGGCTCTGGGCAGCCTGGTCTAGTGGTTGGCGACCCTCCCACAGCAGGGGGGTTGAAACTAGGTGATCTTTAATGGTCCTTCTCAACCCAGGCCATTCAATGATTCTGTGATTTCAGTCCAAATAATCAGAGATAGAAATGCCTTATCTTCTATTTGTATCTGTGATCCTATGGCTATGGTCAGAGAAATTCTGTCAACCAAAATAATACTGATCCCTAGAAGGTACCATACAAACACAAATTAAATAATATTTTTGAGTAAACAGAGGGAGTTTATAATCCAGACTGCAATGCAGAACAAACAAACAAACAAAACCAAAAACAGCTTTTGCAATTTGAGTTGTAAGTTGTAACACAGAAGGTATCACCACCATAATGACCATTTGTTATGCGAGGACCGGTGAAGTTGCTACTTACCATCCAGAAGTATTTTCAAAATCCTGATGCCATCGGAATTAGAACCATTAATAAACCTATTTTTTCCTCACTTTTGCTCTTTCTCACTTAGCTGTTCTTCTACCAGAAGAATGCATGCTTAGGTGACAGTCCTTACACCAACAAGCACAATTGTACAGAGCCTTGGAGTGAGATTCTTGGTGAAGATCATCTTCATACTGCATTATCTTCACTCAGTAACACAGAGCACAGTGGTGTGGCAGTAGAGAATCCAGTGTTTCTGGAAATGTTCAGGACAAGAGCCATAAAATATGAACCATTTTGTTGATCTAAAACATTCCATGAATCAGGATGCATTTCACTTTGCTGCACTCATGATCCACCTGTCCCTTTAGACTTCCCTCTGTCTTCCCTTGTCTCTGCAAGACTCATCCATGCCTCCACCATCCAAGGAAAGCTCTTACATTTCTTTCTCCATATTTTAAAAATTTAAGACAAAGACTCACACTGACACTAGTGAAAAGATTTAAATTTACTCATTAATTTCATATCTTAAAAAGTTATATTCCCATGAATTGATCAAATTTCTGAGAAGTCACTTAAGACAGTTTCCTCTGTGGATCACTAAAATTACAGGTGAATGGTTATTTCAGGACAGCAGAAACAACTAAGTTATTTATTTTTAAATGCTTAAACATGCAGACTTCATAGTCTTATATTTGAAGTTTGTACATCTTCTCAATTAGCTAAGAGTTAGAAAGACTGAACTGTTTAAGATTATGACCTAATAAGAAGCATGCATGTGATCCATCTAGCTTTTACGTTTAAAATTAACTCTATGTCATCAAATGTGAAGAAAATAATTTTCATTTTCTATTTTGACCTTCTATTCTTCTTTATTAATTTTATCTACGGAAAAGATTTTCTGGACAGACTTCTCTAAAATGGAGACTTTCTCTAAAATGGAGACTTCCCTAATGGTAGCTACTACTACAGTTGGGGAACTGCATGCTTGTCAGCCTGACTTCAGTATCAGGGAAAGTTATAAAGCAAATCATCTTGGGTGAGATCACACAGTGATCACACACATGTGTGTGGCATCCAGGGGATCAGGCCCAGCAAGCACAGGTTCATAAAAGGCGGGTCGTGCTTGACCAATCTCATCTCCTTCTACGACTGGGTGAACAGACTGCTGGATGAGGGAAAGGCTGTTGATATAGTCTTCCTAGACTTCAGCAAAGCCTTTGACACGGTCTTTCACAGTATTCTCCTGGGGAAACTGGCTGCCCTTTATGCCCTTTACTGCCCTATACATTTCTTTGGGTAAAGTACTGGCTAGAGGGTCGAGCACAATGGATAGTAGTTAATGAAGTTAAGTTCAGAAGGCGACCCGTTACAAGTGGTATCCCCCAGGGACTGGTACCGGGGCCCATCTTGTTTAATATCTTTACTGATAACCTAGATGAGGGGATTGAATGTACAAACTGAGTAAGTTTGCAGATGACACCAAGTTGGGAGGTAGTGTTGATCTGCCTAAGGGTAGGGACGCCCTTCAGAAGGATCCAGATAAGCTGGATTGCTGAGCTGAGGGGAATGGGATGAGGTTCAGCAAGGCCATGTAGCAGGTCCTGCACTTTGGCCACAACGACCCCATGCAGTGCTGTAGGCTTGGGGCAGAATGGCTGGATATCTGGGAAGAGAAAAGGGACCTGAGGGTGTTGGTTGTCAGCTGACAGGGTGCCGACATGAGCTGACAGTATGCCCAGGTGGCCGTGAGGGCCAACGGCATCCTGGCCTGCATTAGAAATAGGCCAGCAGGAGCAGGGAGGTAATCATCCCCCTGTACTCAGCTCTGGTAAGGCCATACCTCGAGTACTGTGTTCAGTTTTGGGCCCCTCACTGCAAGAAAGACATTGAGGCCCTGGAATGTATCCAGAGAAGGACAACAAAACTGGTGAGGGGTCTGGAGCACAAGTCCTATGAGGAACAGCTGAGGGAGGTGGGATTGTTTAGTCTGGAGAAGAGGAGGCTCAGAGGAGACCTCATTGCACTCTACAACTTCCTGAAGAGAGGTTGTTGGTGAAGGAGGGGTTTGGCCTCTTCTCCCAGGCTACAAACACGGCCCGAGGAAATTGCTGCAAGTTGTATTGGAGGAGATTTAGATTAGACATAAGGAAAAACTTTTTCTCTCACAGAGTGGTCAGGCACTGGAATGGCCTGCCCAGGGAGGTGGTGGAGTTGCCATTCCTGGCAATGTTCAAGAGGTGTCTGGATGAGGAGCTACGAGATATGTTTTATTAGCTTGTGGTAGCAATGGTAATGGGAGGATGGTTGGACTAGATGATACTGTAGGTCCTTTCCAACCTTACGATTCTATAATTCTCATCACTCATTATGCAGTTAATAATCCTGTTTTCTGTTTACAGCACTGCACAGCTTATCCTTTTTTTTTTTTTTTTTTTTAATTTTTTCTGCCATTTGTTGCTCCTTTCAAAATTTGTACACAGGAAAAAAAAAAGACAAAAGACAACAACAAAAAAAGCAAAAAAAAAAAAAAAAAGCGTAATAATACAGTCCTGCCTTTTGGCAAAATGACATAATAGTCATAAATTAAATGTCGGCTTTCTAGAGTTTACATCACTCACACCCCTCAGTCTGCAAGGACTTACAAATTACAGCTGTCAAAGTTTTTGCATAACCTAAACTTTCAGCTCTAGAGAACCCTTACTTGTCTTCATTTATTTATATGCTTGGTAATGGAGTGGTTCATTATTTATACTAGCTGTTTAAACAGTAACAGGGTTGTTTCAGGAATTGTGCATTTATGCAGAGATGGGCTGCACATTTTATGTATCTGAAGAAACTCAAGTTTCATCAACCATGCAAAGTTGACTTAAATATGTAGAATCATAAAAGCAAAATACTTTCCCTAAAATCTTTTGGAATAGTTTTAACAAGGAAGCAATGTAGATTAGGTTACTTCTCACATGTACTATTCATATTGCTTGATTTAACATTATTACAGTGCTACATTTTCAATTCTCCTTTCATTTTTAAACATATGTAACTCTGTTCATGTGTAAAGAATAGCTCTGGAGAAAATGCACTGCGGAAGAGTTATTACCCACATACTAAACAGTCTCCAAATTGAACTTAAATGAAGGCCGGCAGTCTGCAATTCTTCAAAAACAGAAATGGGTGACTCTCCTCAAACAGAGATCTCGTGGTGTTCAGAGAAGCAGCAAGACTTCTCGAACCTTTTATCTCTAGCACTTTGAACGCATGTTTCCTTTCATAGGCTTTGTTTCAGCCTCAAAAGATTTGATCATTATTTGCAGGCAATTGGAAGCCTGCACTATGTGTGAGCTACCTACAGCCCATATTACACTGTGAAGAATGTGCTATCGTAAGTGGGAGTGTAGTCTATATAAATAAATATGCATAAAACTAAATCTTAGTTCAGACATTCTTTCACACTGAGTTCCATTCCTCCAATACCTTTTAAGCCAGTACCTCTTAAGAGACATTCAACAAAGCAGAAATTCAAGTACCTTTTAGAACACTATTTCAAAAATTTAATAAAATGGCATTCTGAATTCAATAATTCAGAACCTAAAAGCCATATAAGAAATTAAGGATTTCTTGTTAAAACACTGGTAGTGATTGTGTACCCCAACAAGTAAAGCTGACTGTTTAGGACCTAAGTGATATGGGATTTCCCTTTCTTTTAATAAGGCAAGACATCAGATCCACACTCTTAATTCATGCTTACACAGAAGCTGCCCCTGGGACAACTTGCCTGTTTCTGCAGAAGCAAGGAAAGTAGGTGTGGAAGTCAGAGATGGGGAGGAAGGGGGAAGTGGACAAAGACCTGTATATAACCAAACAAGATCATGACTCTACCTGTAGTGTGGCTAACTTTCAGGACACTCTGGGCCAGAAGGGAGAGGAAAGAAGTGCTGTTAGTACTGTTAGTAATGCTGTTTACTGTTAGTAAAGATTGGCATTCAGAATCACTAGTTTTTTCCCATATTGCCCAGCTCTCGGTAAGCAGTACACACATTTTTGTTCCAAAGCCTGAGCCTAGAGCCTATCAACAGACCTGGGCATCAAGAAATACTTATTTCCCATTTGCTGTCTACAGAACAGTGGCTCTTGTTCATGGAGTCCTTTTTCTCCTTAGATATGTTTGGATTTTGATGCCAAATAAACAGAAAAATTCACAAAAGGGAGAACTGATTTATGTAGGTGAATAAAAAGCAAGGCAAAAAAGGCAAAGAGAAGGGAGATTTGAGATAGGAAAGGAAGAGTGGAAGGACTATTGGAGAAAATATTTGGCATAGTGGTGGAGGGAAGAGAGGTCTCAGTGAGCAAGCCAGCTGGTAAAATAGATTCTCAGCAGAGCACCTGTGCACATTACTATCATAACTATATCCCCCTTTAGTCACAACTCACAAATGCTCAGTTTTAGCCCATATGGTCTAAAGTATCCAAACCTAATTCTCAAAGATTAGAACAGTGAAGTTTAAAAGGAAAGATCAAAAGATCCATGTGAAAAATTGAGGAAAATAACCTGTGTTATTTGGAATATAATTTAGTGGTCTCAAATAGAAAGCCCATGAAGGATAAGATACATAACATCAAGTGCCCAATTACTTTGCCTTACTTTGCCAAAGGATATTTCATAATTTGAAATGCTACTTTGCTGCCTTTTTTTGTTTGTTTGTTTTTGTTTTTGTTTTAAATCCCAAGCTGAAGCTACCAGGTTTCCATAAGAATATCAATGATTATTTTAGAAGAAAATATTAACAGCCGAAGTATTCAAGGCCAGGTGGGATGGGGTCCTGGGCAGTCTGATCTAGTGGGTGGCAACCCTGCCCAAGACAGTGGATTGGTACTGGATGGGCTGTAAGGAGCCTTCGAATCTAAGCCATCCAATGATTCTACGTTTGGATAAACCTCTTCTTAACCACAAGAATAATTAATTGTTGGATGGGTAATCCTCTTCCCAGAGTTTATTTATTAATGTCTAGAAAATTCAATTAACCACAAATTGTCTTTTGTTGAAAAGTGTATAACCAATGTATTTCACTAGTCACCAGTTTTAAAAGAACAGCTTGATCACTAATTATAAAAAGTCTTTCAACATCCTGGATGACATGCTAGGAAATATCAATATGCCTATCTCCAATCTTTCCAAGAGCAGCAACAGAGCAAAAACAGAGAAAAGGAAAAGCACACATGGCTTATATCTCATTTCTCTGCCTTTGTCATATGGAAATGGAATCTGTACATACAACAATTAATGCCCTAATCAAAATGCTTGCTCCAGCATTAAGCAGGTCTTCAGCTGAATTCTACCGGTGTATAAGGCTTGTGCAACCCACTCATTCCACCATCAGAATAACAGAACTTCTGACATTACAAAAAATGAAAAATTATTTTGGATAAAAAAAAGCTACACCAGACATCATCATCTTTTTCATACTATGCAACTACACAAGAAAAGCACCAGCTCGCCATTTAGCAAAATGCTTGCTCTTGAGAGGAGAGTCAACAGGTTTTTAAGGGAGCGAAAAATTTGGGGGTGACTTAACTGCCTAACATGTTGAGGTATCAAGTAGATGCAAAAGCTGTGTGACTGATGTAAGAAATAGGCTATTAAATACAGCCATTTGCTCTTCACCTGAAGTAAACCAATGCAGGTATCTACCACTGCATGCTAGTTTATGCGTATAAAAGTTCTACAGTCCCTCATCACTTACTGTAATAACCATACAGTCAAACAGTTAGTTTGTTTTGAAAAACAGCTTTATAATAAGCAAGCAGTACATCTTAACCTGGTAGCAATATGCCTTAAAGCATTTTCTTTCATTCATACAGTTTGTCATTTTATGAAAATATATACTAAGACTATTCTAAGGCTATTTGTAATCTACACAAAGGTAGAATGTAGGACCTGAAACGGAACACCCAACATTTAAGGTAAAATATGTACATTTCAGTTCTGAATGAGGCACTAAATCAGAGAAAACTTGCTTCAGACAGACAAGTGATGAATTATAGGATTTTCAGTAATCCTTCAGTAAACAAAGTTAACACTGTTCTCCATGCAGAAACTGCTGGTTAAATCACACACAGCATAGATCTGGTACTCTTGCTGGAAAATATGACATTACCTTAATTGTCAGACACCCCTCTAGAAACACTCAATTTTCTAGCTTGCCTCTATGTAAGTACACAGTTCAAAAGAAAAATTATGTGATAGAAGTCATAAACATACAAAAACTCCACCCAGCAGAGCAGACCTTAAATGAGTTTTCTATGTTCAGGATCAAGGGAGAAAAGTGCTTTTAAAAATATACTGTGAAGGAAGGAAGAAGGATTACATGAAGCTGGAATTATTTTGCAAAAGAAAATAAAGCCTGTCATTCCTCTCCAGCAGGCTGTAAAGATGTCTAGCATTAAAGCCAGCATGTCACCTGTGAGAAACTGAGTTCTATATGTTATTTGGAACAGGACCTGCCTTGCAAAGGTAAGCTCCTTTATGTTATGCAGAGAGGCAGCACCATCTTTCGACATGGCAAATCACACATTTGTATATAAGATCACATACTCCTTGATGTAATATGCCTGTTTCAAATAAGTTTGAGGAACAAAAATGTTTTTTATGTACCATTCTAAGCTTAAAAGTGAATCATTCGAAGAAGAATACGGACCAAAAATATACGCTTTAACACGTGGACAAAACAATTAACCTGCAAGAATGGCAGATTAGCAGGATGAAATTGCATCAGCCTTTCTCTGTCATCTTCTGAAATGACAAAAAAAATTATGATCAGTGAAGTGGCAAAACACAAGAACACTTTCTACAAAATTTCCAATCTTCAGAGAGACAGATCTGCATAACATTCTAGACAAAACAGACAAAAACAGAAGAATAGACAGCTTATGACTGTTGTTCCATTTTTCTTTCTAAACTATTCTATATTTTCATATAGAGTACAATTTATTTAATATATTTCATATTTAAATATGAAATGGTGCTATTTTTTGCAAAAGCAGTTAATCTATCTACAAAAATATTCAGTACTATTTAAAGTGCTGAAGAGAAGTAAAATCTCTGGAAGAGCAGAAGACAAAGAAAAGGCCTCTGTAGCCAGAATAAGTAGAACTGTTGAATCAGCTTTTCACAGAAGTATTCTTCAGGTGCACACTGAATATTTGCTTCATTTCAAATTTCAACTACTACTTCGTTCAAAGCTGAAAAACCAACTGGGATTTTAGAAGGCAGGAAAAGTTATTTTCCTCTTATAGTCCTTGAGTAAAAATGAGGTGAGATGTTGAGGTCTAGTTAGAAAATCTTGAAGACCATGGTAACAGTAAGTTCAATTCAGTAGTATACACAGGTTACACTCGAAGTAATGCCTCTTTAATTCCATGAAAACTACAACAGATACAAAGAGCACAGAAATGGTATTTGGTAACAGCAAACTCTTTGCTCCAAAACACTTTTTAAACACAGGCACCACTGTTAGTTGTGCTTTTTTGTCAGTGATCAACAAGAACCTGTAAAAATCTGCAACAACAGAGGTGACCCACAGATCTACAATGCTATGAGAATATTGTTGCTAGGATAATGTTGCATATATCGTCCATCTTTCACTGGATCAAACAGATAGAAGTCAGAGGTGACAAATTAGGTCTATACAGTAGGTGTGGTAGGACAGTACCACCAAGATCAGACAGCGTGCTCCACAATCCAACTAGTAGGGGCTAAGTATTACTGTGTTGCAAGAGAAAGGCCATCTGTCTTTTTCTCTGTCTGCTACTGGACGTTCAAGCCTTCAGCTTAGTCAGCATCATAATTCACTAGTCAGAGTTGATGGTTTGATAGGGTTCCAGGATATCCAGACTGATCACCTCTTTCTTGCCTACCCCAAAGGACAGTGCACATAATTTCCCCTGCTGCCAGCTGCCTCTTGATGTTTTCTCCCATGGAAAATTGACATGTTGCCACTTCACAGACTGCCTTGTTGATTGTGGCTCGTAGTGGTCGTAGCCCTGTCTCATCATCAGTAATGATGCAATACAGGAAAATCTGTTGGATCAATAAGGCTGACAAACCCGCATATGGTATTCTTTCTCTTCTTGCATGAACATCTGTGGAACACATGTGGCACAAATTCTGTGATTATTCAAGATACCCACAATTGCTCCTAATGCACTGAAGCTGATTTTGAGCTCTGTACACAGTTCTCTGATTGTGATTTGCCAGTTTGCATGGATGAGCTGATCAAGACGCTCTTTGTTTTTGTGTTGTGACATGCTGTGCATGGCCATTCAGAATGTGGCTTGTCTTTCATGCCACTATCACCGCTGCTGAAATCACCACCCACTGCCTCACTGTGCTCACATCCACTGTTTAACATTTAGCAAGCATCAATGAATGCCCATGGGTGCAATTTTTTCCATTTGGAGAAATTCAGTGATATATCTCTGCTTCATAGGCACTACCATGTCAGATGTCATTCTGTCTGAGTACCCTTCTGCTGCCATCTGTCACACAGCAACAAAATGTAACAAAACACAGGTGGGAGGTTCAATCTCTACTGTCATACTGCAGAAAAACTTCTCATACAACTTAGTTAGTTTAAAAACATTGACACAAAGGTTCAAGCTCTGCTGCCAGATCAGCATTCATCTGTGGATGGTTAACATAACAAAACAGAAGGCATTACTTTCAGAGCAGTCCTTGTAAATACTATTGCATTTTCTAAGTCACTGTATTTCAAATTAGAAAACACCTTTTGGGAACACTGTTTTAATTCCATACGCAAGATAAAGAGGTTCTATTTTACTTCTTTTCCACTGCTTGTTTTATACACAAACACCACAATTACTAACAGCTTTTAGAATTAGAAAACTTATGAAATGTAACTAACTACTGCTGAAATGTATTGTACCATTCAGTAAAAGAGATACCGATAAAGTACTTCTGAAAATTTAAACTTTTGTAATCGTCAGAGAACCAGTCTTTCCTGTACAACATTACAGTCAAAAAGCACTTCAGTTACATAAAATTCTTCTACCCCAGTCTTAGCCTAGAAACTAGAGGAAAAAGCAGATAAGTTACAGTTCTTGGAAACAGCTTAACCCTTCTGCTAAAACCATTTCAGGTTTCTTTCAAAGCAGAATGGAAGTCTGGCTGCAGTGCAGGAATTAATTCTGTCAAGAAAAAGTGCAACAATTTACTTTCTTCTTTAGCTAAAATAAAAGTGCAAGATACAGAAGCTCTAAAAATGTGGTGGCATGAATACAACAATGGGATTTGCTGACTTTTCACCATCCCTAATCATTATTTTAAGATAAATTTCCCATCATTCTCATAGCATGAAGCCATATTTTCCCTTTTTGTCTCTGTAGTAGAGCACTGTGTTTGTAGGAAAGGATAAAAGTAACTCCCAAAAAATACATGTGTAAAAAAGACAAGAGAGATACTACTTTACATCAACTGAGGGCACAGCCTGTCATATTTAAAGTTTTCAGGTATGATTATAATAACCCTTTGATCAACAGCCCCTCCACAATGACTGGAACTGTACAGTAAAAAGACTTCACTACATGTTTGCATCTATTTCGATATTATAAATTTATCTTCAGATTCTTGTCAGAGGGAAATGAGCTGACAGTCCAAGGAACTGTTTAGTTTTTGTTGTTGTTGTTGTTTGTTTGTTTGTTTTTTGCAGTTGTGTTGTGTACACAAAGACAAATCAGTTCAAATGCCTAATATGGGTAGGTCTAGCACCTACAATAGCTGGCACTCCAAAGTTAGAAACTGGTACTGAACAACATTAATGAACATCTTAAAGACAATTTTATGCAACATAATGGTATATACCAAGTTCGCTAGCTGTTTCTGGTTGTTTTTGTTTGTTTGTCTTTTTCCATTTAAACACTTCACAACTGCTACAGTTGTATTAAGGAAAAACAAAACAAAACCAAACAAAAATAAAAATACAACACCACACAGAAGCAGGATTAGCTCTGCCAGTTTCACAAATACCTAAAAACTCATAGTACTGGCTCTGTTAATTTGATGCATCTCTGATGCCAGTCTGAAAGCTTATATTTTCACCAGAAACCACAATCATTTAAGTAAAATATAGATTACTGAAGAATGGAAATTGCAGCCTGTGATACAACTAAGGCATTCTGGAACTACAATACTAAAATATTCTTCTTTTCTTTCTCCATTATCTTACTGCTGTAAACAAACTTCTGCAAAAGACTAACTTCCTTGCTAATACTGTTTGCCATTAGATTCTAGTCTTTTTTATTAAACTTCCTGTTGTAATGTTTATTGGCACATACCTAACAAGAGGTTTTCCTGTACACTTTTGATCTTAGGACTTAACTTATTATATGTATTATATAGTTAATTTAAAATCTCACCACCTCCTCTGAACATCTTGAACACATTTTTTAAGATAAAGCTGTTATTAGTATTCAAATGAAGGAAGTTCATTCAGAGAGCCACCTGCTAATGAATATGAGCAAATACTAAGTTTTCTGCTGCAGATGTACCACACAAATATAAGCCTCTAGCTATACATATCCGTAATTGCTTACAGCAACCATATATGCATAACTTCCAACAACTTTTATACATCTGACAAAAGGCAATTCTTCTTATAAAACTTTATTTGCTCACAAACCAGAATGACTTAGTTTAAAAACATGACCTGATCCAGCTTACTTAAGCCTACGAAACTGTGAAGACACTTGTTCAGATAGTACAACTGCTATAAAATTGATAGATCTATCCAAAACTGTAAAAACATTTGTATCCATGACTTACTACAGAGCTCTGGCCAGCCTCACAGACATTCTGGCTATCAGTGGGCAATCACCTTTCTGATCTCGCTATTTTATCACAGAATTATCAAAAGAAGAAACTGAAAAGAACAACAAATGTTCTTCACACGTCAAAGGCAGGTCCCCAGAGTTACATACAGAAAGACAGACTTTTGCCCATTAATCCAGTTCTTTCTCCTTACGTTATTGCTTATGTTCCAGAAACAGCAATTTAATTAAATCTGCAGTGTTCATCAATAATAGTTATGGACTTGGGTGGAAAAGGAACTCCGAGTCAAAAATAAACACATGGAAAGCATCTATCTCCAAATCAAGAGGACCCTGCTAGCAGAATTATTTGAAACAAACCAAGAGCACTTTATAGCCAGTAGGTGAGCACTTGAGCTGACTACAGTGAATAGAGAGACTGTACTTCAAGAAAAGTCTTCTGGGATGGAAGAAAAAAGAATTTTCAGCTCAGCTGATTACCCTGGCTCTCCAGACACACATACATTCAGGTTGGGGACTATCTATTAAAAGGAGCTCAATTCCTGCAGTACGAAGAAGAGCAGCAGTTAACTGCCAGCTTTTGCAGAAACTAAAAAGCAATATTTCCAGATTAATCAGGTAAGACCATGGCTAGTTCAAGCTTCTGATCTTCTCAACAGCAGCAACAGTCATCATGTGGAATTCTGGGTAATGGTGAACAGGCTCCAGGTATCAAAATAACTTGAGTAAAAAAAATGATAATGTAACTGGAAATATTTGTGCAAAGGATGGGAAGACACTGGTTTCAGGAATAGTGGCAGACTGGAGATCCAGAAAATCACTTAATCGTGAATAAGGAACTGGGAAGTTACAGGTGTGCTTTGTATAGACTGAATGTTGAGTATGTTCTTAATGTATCAACACACAAAGATGTAGTTTGATAATTGAAGTACTTGAAGTCTGACATATTTCCAAGAATGTCAACAAAAATGTGTATGATTTTTTTCCTTTACAATGAATTCTTATTCAGATGTGTGTTACCAGTTATTACTATAACTTTTTAAGAACTTAGATTGTCAGACCTTATTTATTTATCTATCTATCTATTTATTTATTTATTTATTGTTAGTAAAACAATCACTCACTTCTCCTGGAATGGTATTGTCCACATTTGTATTTTTTTTATCTTTTAATTTGCCATAGATAACACTGAGCAACAACAATACAGCTGGTTGAGCCTGGAAGTCAAATACTGCTTAGCTATATAAAATAACTCTATCAAATTTTATAAAATACTTTCTAAAACTGTATTTGGGAATGTTTTCCTTAATGGATTACTATAAGTCAATCGTGCCCCCAGAGAACATTCCAGTTTTCTGACTATGCAGATACTCGATATGCCTTGCAGAATTCATGTTAAATCCTCATTGGAAGAGTAAAACGTTCAGAAATAAGGTCCCCCAAATTAAATACTTCTATCTGAAGAGCTCTGAAGTATTTTTAAAAAAATCAGAGCATTTTAACATATGTAGATTACTCGGAAATTAATGCCTCCTGTTTATTTCCAAGAGAACTACAACAGACACAAAGAGCACAGAAACACTATTTGATAGAGCAAACCCAGCTGCAAACCACTATTTTCAACATAATCATTATTGTTAGCTATGCATTTTTAACCGTAATGCAGAAGAGCCTGTGTGCCATACTTGTAAAAATACGCACCAATGGAACTGATGCACTATTTCACATGGTGTTGTGATGGTGTTGTTGCTAGAAATATGTTCCCCATGCAGTCCATCAACCACCATGAACAGATGGAAATCAGAAGGTAACAAATCTGGACTACACAGTGAGTGCGGTATGCCAGTACACCCAAGCTAGACAATATGCTCCATAGTCTTCAGATTGTTAAGGAGTCAAGAATTACTGTGTTGCAAGAGAAAGACTGCCTTCTTCTCTGGCCTTCCTCAGGAAGTTCAAGCCTTCAGCTTAGTCAGCACTATGATGTATCAGTCACAGCTGATGATTTGTCTGGGTTCCAGGAAATCCAGAAGGATCAAACCTTTCCGACCTACTCCAAAAGACAGTGAGCATTACTTTACCCTCTGTTTCTTAGACTTTTTCTTCCATGAGGAATTGACATACTGCCATTTCATGGACTACTGTTTTGACTCTGGCTTATAGTAATGACATCACATTTCTTCACCAATAATGAAACAATACTGGAATCTATATTCCAGTTTAATAGGTACTTACAAATTTGCATACAGTATTCTTTCTGTTCCTGCATGAACACTCATGGGATCCACCTGGTGCAAACTGATATTCTAATGTTGCCATCATAGCTTCCAATGCATTGATGCAGATTTTTAGCTTTGTACAGTTTCCTGGTCATAATCCCTTGATGCACGTAGATGACCTGATTAATACGCTCTTCATTGTGTGGTAGGACAGCTGTGCATGGCCATTCAGAATATGACTTGCCTTTCACATTACTCTCACTACTACTGAAACTCACAACCCATCACCTCACTGTGCTCACATCCACTGTTTGGTCTTCAGAAACATTCAGCTATTGATGAATGTCTGTGGGCAACACGTTTTTTGCTTGGAGGAATTCAATGACGCACCTTTGTTTCACATGCATTTCCATTTCAAATGCCATTTTGTAAGGCTGCCCCCCTGCTGCCATGTGTCACATGGCAACAAAACATAACAAAACACTGGCAGAAAGGTTCGACCTCTATTGCCATACCACTATCAAATGCCTCTGACGTTATGGGCCAACATAATAAAATAGGAGGCATTACTTTTAGAGAAGCTCTCATACTTTACAAGTGACAGTATGGCTAATGATGTCTCATACGGGAGACTTCTGTGACCAGTTCCCGCGGAATTAAAGAAAAGGTAGAAGTAAAATGAAAAATTAACTTCAGAAAAAAATGTGAAATGGCTTTTTTTTTCCTGAAGGTTCAGACTAATTGCTCTCTGCTTTTTCTGTATTTTTCATATTGATTCCATTTCTTATGTTCTGCTTTACCACCTTAACTTCATGCCTTTTACTCATAAACATTAGAGTTTTAACAGATAGAGAAGGCAGCAAGTGGGAAAAGAGAACACTAAGAGAATAATAATTTACTAACAAATTACAGATAATGCAATTTAAAAATCTTGATGTGCAGGGCTTCATGTTTACATGCACACTGACTTTTCACTGCAGAATTCAGCTTTAACAAACCATCAGAAGTATTCATCTGAACTGTAATGGGGAAAAATCAGCTAAATCAGTTACACACTTGGATGGAACTAACAACATTACATCTTCAGAATTATCAAAATTGAGGTAGCAATGGATAATTCCCATATAATTCTGGGGAAGCCCTCAACACAGATTCTATTTATGTGAAGGTAGAATAAACTAGCATATTGCTTTATGGCTTTGATCTGCTTATTTTAATGTTTGCTGTTAAGAAGTTCAGACAGTGACTCCATTCCAACCAATGCTGTATTTGTCTCTTTTACAAACTCAAATAGTAAAGATCATTTATCTCTCTTTCTGCTATGTGTTTGTTTATTCAGTGTACCTCCAATAGCAAAAGTCAAAATAAAAAAGAAAGATTTATCAGACTTTGAGTGAATTGGGAGTAGATCAAATCTTTTTGAATGCTGAATGTTTCAGCTCCCCAGTCAAAACTTTGACAACCTAGTAGTAAGCAACAACTTGTTTTCATGAAAGATTTATCAGCAGCAAGGGCACTGAAGTCAGTGGGGAATGTCCTGGTAACAGAATCACAAAATCACCGAGGCTGGAAAAGACCTCCTAGATCATCCAGTCCAACCATCCACCTACCACCAATACTTCCCTCCCCATTAAATCATGTACCTTAGTACAAAATCTAAACATTTCTTGAACACCTCCAGGCATGGTGACTCCACCATCTCCCTAGGTAGCCTATTTCAGTGCCTAGACACTCCTTCAGAGAACCAATTTTTCTAACAGCCAAACTCAATGTCCCCTGCCACAACCTGAGGCCATAAATAAGCAGCAATTACAATAAGTAACTTTAATATTTAACAACAATTAAAAAAAAATAGTTAACCACTACTGACTTGACAATAACATTTAGTTACAACATACATGTTCCTTCTGCTGTAGATTACAATTTATACTATTCTATCAAAAAAGGTGCTTCAAAAACTACAAGAAAAATAACTACAATGCACAGATTAGGCAGATGGAAAATACATTGTGTTCTTGATCTTAGATAACTCTGCATGTACACACACACACATACATATAAATGTACCTTCCAGAGCTTTAGAAGTACAAGCAGTAATTAAAAGCATACTTTGAAAACATACTCCATTTGACCACAGCAGAAGTAAGAAGAAGAACTTGTCACAGTACTTGACCCATAGCGAAATCTGGGAAACTTAAACATCTAGCGCTCAGGAAAATTGATAGCACAGAGGTAGCTTCTGGGAGCTATCATATTAGCTACAGGGACAGGGGGAGATTGTGGGGCTCCTGTTTTTTTCAAGTTCTTGCATGTAGTTTTTCTTTCAGTATCTCAGATCTGCAAGAAATGTAGTTTCTGCTGCGTCATGTGCATCACACACGATGAAGAATAACAGAAATATACGAGGAGCAAAATGGAAAACAAGGTGATTTCTAGACTCAGATTTCTGACAGAAAGCATACACTCACAACTTCAAAAAGCAGGAGACGTCTTTTTTTTTTTTTTTTTTTTTTTTTTAAACTGGAAGGAAATTCAGTAATAGCCCTAACATTCCAGATTTTTTCAGTTGAGATAAAAACAAAAAGCCCCTCACTATAAGAACAGCTCACATCATTCTCTCAAAACCCTTCTTGATGTTAAGCATGTGAAAGTAAATTTGTACTTTCCGGTAAGGACAGAGGCAGCTGAACAAATGCCTAATACCATTAAGAGTTGTTTCAGAATTGCCAGTCCCCCTGAGATTTCAGGGGGAGTTTGGCAGACACCAAAAGACTTTGTAGAGCTGGAATAGAACAGCACTCTGAATCTTGGGCACTTGTTTATAAATACTTACTGCTAAACATGTAAAATTTCCCCCAAAATGAATGAGAGTAATCCTTAGAACCTGAGCACTGTTTAGTTACACTGACTTTTAAACTCCAATGCTGCAAAGGATTAGCAGTTACACTCTCTCTCTCTGTAAACAGTCTCTTTTCATTAAAAAGAGCCGCTGCACAAAGAATGTATTATTGTTTATATGGAAAGAAATAGAAACAGTCTTTTCTTTTTCTTCTCCCTCTTCCCAAGTTATGGTTATGCTGAACATGAGCTGTCCAGAGGAGAATGGTTCATAAGGGAAGAGAGAAAGAACTATGTGGAATTATGTGTTCAGACGCTTTAAAGCTATGATGTCAGGGCCCTGCTGTGCAGAGGCCAACATTTATATCGTTTTTATTACAACCATTATTTATCCTTGCTAAGCATCAAGCAACACTAGAAAGATAAAAGAAGTACAGATTTTCAAATTCTCAAATTTCTAAATTTGAGGATAGAATGGAAGAATGATAAAAAGTAATTCTTTTTTTCATTCTTAGCAAGGTAACTTATCTCTTTAACATAACTTATGATCATTAAAATATTTTAGGGTGCTCTGCAATGCAGCTGTACTTTGTTACAGTCTGATGAAGCAGACCTCTAACAGGGAACAGGATTACTAAGAGCTGTCATTCATATGAGCCAAACCAGAGCAAGAGTTCAGTTATTTTCTGAGTCCATGCCCAACTCTTTGTAAATATTCCCATGTGTTTGCAATTAGTTAGTGAGCTATTCTGACAGCAAACGCTGTTGAAGGCTGTTTTCCAGACAATTTTTTTTTCTCCCCTGCGCAACTAAGACTCAATTTTAGCATGTTTAATAACAACACTGTCCAACAATAGGGGCCTGTACATGTATATTAAAATGAAAAACAAACAAACAAAAAGCCCCACACCTTAAATAGAATAGTTTATCTCCTTTCATTTGCAACTGAAACTTCAGAGAGTACAGAATATTAACGGAATTTAGTTTTAGCTGCTGCAACACTTAGAACACATCGAGTATGGAGAAGAATTCAACCTCTGCTGATCTGAAATTTAATTGTGGTAACAGTTTATTTAATGAATTGAGTTAGCTACATATTCCACATGAAAATCTGCCAAACTAAGGCACTCTCAGTTGCATCTCAAGACATAAATTCATGCATGCATCATAAAGGCACAGCCTACATCGTACTGAAGTAAATCAATATTTGGGAGCACTGGCAGATGGGAAGCTAGATCTGAGCCAGCCATGTGCCCTCACAGCCCAGAAAGCCAACCATACTCTGGACTGCACCAAAAAAAGCATGGCCAGCAGGGCGACGGAGGTGATCCCGTGCCTCTTCTCTGCACTGGTGAGGTCTTGCCTGGAATACTGTGTCCAGATGCAGACTCCTCAACAGAGGAGAGACATGGATGTGTTAAAAAACTTCCAGAAAAGAGCCACAAAAATGATCCGTGGAATGGAATATCTCTCCCACAAAGACAGGTGGAGAGAGCTGGCGCTCTTCAGCCTAGAGAAGAAAAGGCTGCAAGGTGACCTGATAGCAACCTTTCAGATATCTAAAGAGGAGATACAGGAAAGAAGGGGACAGACTCTTTAGCAGGATCAGTGGTGATAGAACAAGGAGAAATGGCTTCGAGCTCAAAGAGGGTATATTTCGGTTGGATATAAGGAAAAAAAGTCTTTTACAGTGAGGGTGGTAAGGCACTGGAACAGGTTGCCCGAAGAAGTGGTTGATGCTCCATCTCTGGAGACATTCAAGTTGAGACTGCATCAGGACCTAGGCAACCTGATCTAGCTGTGCATGTCACGGTTCACTGCAGAAGAGTTGGACTGGATGACTTTCAAAGGTTCCTTCCAACTCAAAAGATTCTATGACTCTGCAACCATGCCTTCAGGAACATACGACATGACTTACATACATTCAAACACTGTATTTTTGGTTTTTATTTGACAGCAGGTGGTAACTTAAGCAACCTAACTGGTTATGTATCATGCCGTTAAACAAGCAGCTTTATATAAACGATAGCAGAATACTTGTTCATATCGAATAGCCTCAATCATATGCAGCATTAAGGGTTGGTTCTTCATTATATATGCTACATTAGCAAGTGTGCTGAATTTGGGACTAGCACTGAAAAGTAAGCAACTTCTGTTTCAGTAAGTTGTATCTACTGCTCAGTGAAATTGAAACTGTAGTAACCACTTCATAATTCCCCCAGACAAAATAAACAAAGTGCAGAGGGAAGTGTCAGAGTCTTAGAAGATCTTACAAGATTACTAAATTACTAACTAAAACACTTCTATAGTTTATGTGTGTCATGGTTTTATAATAAAACTAAATGGGAGACATGGGACTCTCCTTCCTTTTTTTCTGCTCGTGTCTGTAATGTGTGTTCCCTAATTAATTCACCTTCATCATTAGAGTAAGGCCTTCAGTTTTGGACACTCTCTCTCATTTAACTTAATTTATTAGCTTCAGTTCCAATTATATTGTATTACATTGTGTTATCTTGTATTCTGCTACCATATTTTGTAAATTACTTTTCTCTCTTAGCTCATTTGCTGCTGTTTTGTCTTTAGGCCCATCTTAGAATATGGATACGTGGGTCTTCCCAATCCATTTAGTCACAGAACCAGGCTGAATCGCTGACAATGTGGTTCATTACCTTACAGTAAGCACTGAAGTTCCAATATGAAATGTGGATTTGGAAAACTAATCTGATGAAGTGATAGTGATAACCTCAGAGTACATGTTCAACAATAGATGAGAGTATCTAGAAAGCGGGGACTAAATGCAATTCATGTTATGAATATGACTTCAAAGTAAGTGAATACCAGCACTAGCTAAGATATGAAAGAAACGAGAAATGGGCTGGTCAAAAGAGAGAAATCTAAAATCTGCAGTCTTCAAGGAAGGCAATATATCATTAAGTGTGTTTAAAGGAAAAACTGCATAATGATTCTCAAATTCTGTATCCACAGAAAAATCATGACAATTACAGTCAAGTCGCATCTACACATTACATATTTAATACAGATGAATCAAAAAATAAGCCTAACATCTAGTCCTATTTTTTATCTGGAAGTAAAAGGGAGTTTGATCCAAAAACCTATCAGTGTTTTACAGGCTGGTTCGGCCTGTAAAGTTCTGTGACTAGCAGGGCGGAGGGATTTGCAGATCTGTGCTTCCAGAGAAGGGGAAAGAGGGGACTTCGAATAATTAAAAACAGCAGCAATGATCTGAGAAACAAACTAATTTACTAAATAAGGTATTGGAATGCAAGATACACTATAATACAATGTAATACAGCATAATTAGAATTGGGGCTAGTAAATCAAATAAAATGAGTATCTGAAAGCTGTAGGCCTTACACTAGTGCTGAGACAATGTGTGCTGTCAGGACAAACAACAGCAAAAGAACTTGATGGTCAAAAAGAGGGATGTCAGGTGACCTACTAAGGTCTTGTATGTGCTCCCCCTAAGCAGGAATGCTAACAGAACAGTGAACAGTCTTCTGACTTCTTCTCTTTTAGACAGGTGCCTGGAACTGGAGCATTAAGTCTTTAACTCCCAGTATACTACATGATGTTATGATGTGAAATACCGATAACCAAAAATCATAAAACCAAGACACAAATACAATGTAATTTCTATTGAGTCAGTTACAAACAGAGCCTTACAAAGTAACTTGATTTAACGATAATTTCACTGTTTGGGAAATAGTCCCCAAGTATCTTCGAGAAACTCAGCAAGACTGAAAGCCAGGAACAATCAGCGGATTTGAGTACTCAACCAAATGAAAGATGAAAATTAACCAGATTCACTTTTCATCACGAATAGTTATGCTGTTAAACAAATAAGAACAGGTGTGTACAAGGACACTAAGCAAAATACTTCTTTCTAACAGCATTTGCTTCAAATATTTTTATTTTTGTTTCACATAAAAAACTAAATGCTGTAATTACATAATGTAAGAAACAAAACTAGAAGAAGACCACTGCACAGACTTGCTTGATGAGATCCACCAAAATCTACCATTTATTTACAGTCCTTTAATATTAAAACTGATTTGTATCTATATTGTACAAAATGTGAAAGTATGGAGAAGTTGTTCACTACAGGGTTATACTTTCCTCTATCTACTCTGAGTAAGGCTAAAAATTATTTTATCAGTGGCCAAGCAGCCCATTGGAAATTGCTGCCTCAGAACTCTCCAGTTACGACTATGGCTATTCACATGAGATGGTCACCTTTACAGATTGATATTATAACTTAACTTCACTGCAACACACTGAACTCTGGAGTCAATTGTTTTCCAGAGTGTGCAAGCCTCACTGCAGTCCAGCACAATCTCATTCACAGTTGACTTCAGTGAAGAAGTGTCTGCAATATAAAGAAACAAGAAAGCAGACAGAAAATGGTCATAGCTAGTAACATAATTGTGCATCCCATTCTGCATTTACTTTGAATTTCCCATCTGAAATTCAGTCTTCAACAGCATTTGCCACTTATGATTCACAGTTACTAAAAGATGAAAATATGCAAGAGATCACTTGTTCATTTCTCTGCCAATACTGAATTGATGTATACAATACGTTTTCTAACATTTATCCTGTTAAGTTATGAGTTCCAAGAAGTGGAACCTTCCTTGAAAAACTATTCCTGACTAGCACAGAAAACTTCTAATAGTAAAATGCATTACATGGACAGTGAATAAAAGTTTTCTTGCTCATGTTTACTACTGTTCTTATTTTCCTGTATCCTTTCCTTTACTATCTACATCAGCCAAATATTTCTGCACTTGCACATTCCCATGCCATCATCACTTCTTCATAATGCTCATGCCCAGCTAATCCTCAGCACACATTTGTACATATGCAAACAGTTTCCAATTATTACTGTCATTTTTCTAATTTCCTTTCAGTTCATCAATATCTCTCTAATAATGACAAATTCCTACCTGCAATAGCCTAGCAAAATATGTTTTCCCATCTCTCAAAAATAGACTGCTTTATATGCAGCTGCTTCTGTGCCAACTCAGCCCCTCTGAAGCACACTCAGGAACCCTCTCTTCAGAAGCCATACAGACTTAAGCAGTCTTTATCTCCTCTGCCCTGATCCCTTTTTTTCACTGTTCACAGTAGCAGTTTCCTTCTTTACCCAGCTGTGCTGTGAAGTGGATCCTATAACAATAAGTGCTAAAAATAACCCAGCAAAAGAGAAAAGGAGAAGTTGTTTTTAAACATAAATCAGTTTTTCAATCCTGGGCATTATACGAGCACACACTGCTGTACCAATTGATCCACTGGGATATTGGAGTAAAAACCAGTAAAGGTGCTGCAGCTCTGTGAAACAGCACTGTCAGAAAAGCATAATACACTCATGCAACAATTCAGTCCTCTCATGAAGGACATTTCAGCAGTTCCTGGAGCAGCACTTCATCACATGCTACGAGAGCACTGCACTGTGATGAAGTGAGAAGAAACCATAAATGGTGTTAGCAAGATACAGGCAAAATCAGGTGAGAGGTTCTATTTTTATTCTGTATTCCAAATAAAGCAACGTATATCAGAAGAAGCAGAACAAGAAAGGATATGATTAATGTTTATAAATATCTGAAGGGAGTTAGAAGGAAAATGGATTAGGCCAGGCTCTTCTCAGCAGTGTGTAGTGAAAGGACAAGAAGCAATGGTCTAAAACTTAAACATGGGAAGTTCCATAGAAACATGCAGAAGTACTTCTTTATGATAAGGGATGGAGCACTGGAACAGGCTTCCCAGGGAGACTGTGGAGTCTCCTTCCATGGTGCCATTCAAGACCCATCCGGATGCCTACCTGTGTGATCTATTGCAGGATACCTGCATTAGCAGAAGGACTGGACTCCACGATTTCCTGAGGTCCCTTCCAACCACTGCAATTCTGTGATTCTGTGATTTTCTCCATCAGTGAATTAAGTGTAGGAATTTCTCCCCATTTTCACAGATCATTTCTCTGTCATTTCAGTTACACCAATATAAGCCTATGCACTGATACAAAGGCTTGGAAACATCCCAGCCTTTGGAACAGAGGTTCTTCCATTAAAATCACCATGTCCCATAGCTATGATCTCCAAATTAAAGCAAGCCTTCCCAGCTAATCCATTAAAATATGTATATTTATGTTAACTATGACCCATGGGTGCTGGTTGATTGTTTTGGATTCAGAAAGCATCAGACAGAGATTATCTTTTCAGATGACAAAACACGAAAACTATAACACCCTATAACACTAAAATCACCCTTTTTATTAACTGCATGTACTCATGAAACAGAACCTGGGATGAGAAAGGCCTGAGAACCTACAGCTCTTTATTTCTGTGCCGTTCCTCTAAGGTTAAGAACGTAACCCAAAGAAACAGAAAATACTAATTTACCATCAAAAGGGAGCATCACTTAAATATATTTCCTAGAATACCTAATCAGTTGTTCACTCTTCCTACTTCATGCCCTCCCTCCTCCAATGACAAGGCAGCTACATCCTGCTGCCTGCCCAGGTTCACATACATTCCCAGTACTGGACATCTCCCTTCCCTTTCCACAGTCCTTTTTTGGACTCTTTCTGCCTTCTTATTATTCTTTGCAATACACTATTCTAGATTCTCAATGTGTTTTTTTAGCTACAGTATTCCTTCTCACAGCCTGTGACACTTTCTCCATGAGCCTCTCAAGCAATTCCAAGGTAGGCAATTAAAAATAAAAAATTATTTTTAAATCTTGCAGTGGGATCAAAGGTCTTACTGGGTTCAGTCATCTAATCCATTGATACCAAAAGCAGATATAGAACAAATGTTTAATGACAATACTACATGAAGTGGCTACAGGTAGAAAAATTAGCAAATCAAATTGATGAAAAATATAGAAAAGACTGATGAAAAGCCCATGAACAGAAGAACCATTTTGCTCCAACTGATCAAATCTTAATGATGACTCAAGCACAGTACACAGCAATGGCTTACTCTCAAGGTAACAAAGGTAAGAAATACGCGCTGAACCACCCAAGAATGAAAAAAAACATTATGGAAAGAGCTCAGTATGAAGTAAACTATGTCATAAAAATATGCCTGTGCTTGTTGCAATATCTTGGATGTTAATAATGCCAATATAATTACAGAAAGAGAACACTACAAATGCAATACTGGAGCATTAACTGCTTAACTCCCAGTGTACTACATGATGTTGACGTGGAATGCCAATAACCAAAAATCATAAAGCCATGACAGAGTTGAAATCAATAATCTAGTACAGAGTACGTACGTATTTCACACTACTGACAATTTTAGATAAGAAAGGTTGCAGAAACTTTGTATCTGGTGCAGCAAAGGCAGCTTCACTGCCATCTTCTGTACTGCCCAGTGTTTTGACAAGACTCTAAAGAAAATTTCACAGAACTTACAATGTTGCTACTTACTGACACATTACCTTTCTGCCTCCTGTAGGACATCAGCCTTAACACAGCAAGTGAAATTTCACTTTGCCGTTTTGGCAAGGCTCTCTACAGTTCAGGCACATTCCCTCTCTCTTTAAAGCACGGGAGGGGGAGGGGGTGAGGAGAACAGCAACTCACAAAATAGAAAAATGAGTTATTGAAAAAATATCCAAAAAGACAACAGCAGTTTGACAGTACAGCAAAACTACTATTGTGATTGAATTCATTCCAGTAGTCAATCACTCCTTCTCTTTCTGAAACAGAGGAACTACAGGAAAGTTCTCTTGCTATATGGACTTCTAGCTGGCAGAAAGTCTGAAGAAAGTTACAATTCTTCTGTGTTCTTCATTTACCTCAGTCATAGACAGCTAGGTGAAATGTAAAGACATGAAGAACAAGAAGCTAAACTCCATTTGACAATTAGGGGAAATAACCTTCTCTGTATCAGGTTGGTCCGACAGAAGAAATTTAAAATCAGGAATGGGAAAAGAAGGTAAGTTAAGCAGATAAAAGCACAGCAGCAGCTTAAAAAATCAGTAAGCAGAATATGGAAAACAAGATGGAAGTTCTAACATGAATGAGAGAAGCTATATGGCATGTGAAAAAAGTAATTGATATATAGACAGGATTTAGAGCTTAAACTGTTGGAAACAGCTAAAACACAATCCAGGAATTTGCAGACCAGTACACCAGCAGTGTGCAAGACTTTAGAATATTATTTTAAAGAAAGAATATGCAGGCAAATAGCAAACAAGAAGAATTAAAATATAGAATTTATAGTAATCCTATCCATTTCAGCTGATAACCTACTCTAATAAGAACATGGATTTTATAGATGAATGTTTTCCATTTTAGCTTAAGTAAAGCATTTGATATGGAAATCTATATACATTATTAGATGAATTATGAGGGACTATAAGAGAAATGATAAAACATTTTAAAAATTGGCAAGAAATTATTAAGAACATCCTACAAGAACTTGTGGTTGGGCCACTCGTAATATTTTTACTGATAATGATGGAACAAATACCAGAAGTTTGATGCTGAAATCTCTTTAATTACAATGCACTGTGTTGGCACAGTAAAATGCCTAGAAAGGTCATAAGATCTGGATCAGGAAGATGAAATGAAGTAATATTAAAACACTGTAATATTAAAAAACTGTGGAGTTAAGGACTACCATAGAATTTCCTTGTACAGTGGGAGAGCATCATTTAATTGAGGTGAAGATGCTTCAGAGTGTGCTATGAAAATAGCATGTAAAGTATTGCAACAATGTGGAACAACTAAATGCCGTTGTTTATTTACCTGGAGCCTTGAAATAATACCTGATCATATACACCAATGGGAAAAAAAAAAAAAAGAAAAAGAATTGATGCAGAAAAAAAGAATTGAGAGACAGTATTTTCTGAATACAAGGATATAAGATTTGCTCACTGCCCATCGCAAAGACAAATGGAAGAAAATTCATATCTGCTGTCCATGAGAAGTTAGGTAAAAATGAAAAACAATTGCTTCCATAAAAATAAATATGTATGACCTAGCAGTGGATAAATTCATGCTCAACAATGAGCAATCCTAACTGTTAGAGTAATCAAATCCTGAAACAGCATTTCCAGTGGGAGTAACAGAGGCAAGAAAATATCAGCTGCTTCTCATAAGGACTTTGTTAAGTTTAAGAAAGAGACTGTATGGCACAGTGCCTCCAACAGCAGAAAACTGCTCAGTGATGCAGGAGCTTGCCTATTGTCCTAGGAAAACTGCTCTTTTTTTTGCTTAGGTTCAACAGCTCATAAAGAATTTGGACTTCTGCTCTTTCCGTTCCAGCTGATCCCTGTTACAACTTATTGGCTGTGAAAACAGAGTCCCTGAGACAGCACAGTGTATGACCACCAAGAGCCCCAGTGATTAACGCCAGAACAAGGAGGAAATAAGAAGCCAGCAATGTGCTTCGCACTTCATCCTGCAGATGTGGACTGAACTAAGCAGGATACACCCTGGAAGGCTCCTGCCTGACAGAGGGAGAGACAAGCAATTCACCACAGCCACAGGGTTCTGATTAACCACCTTTCCAATGAGACTTCGAAAACAATACTAGTCCACAAACAGCACCAGAGGAACGGACAGAGGGGGGCAAAGGGGGACAGAGAGGAATGTGACTGTCCTTTCTTGCATCAGAACGTCATATCAGCTCAGTGTGACATCAAGCCTAAACATACGTTGGAGACGGGCTCACTACCATCTTGGGTGGGTTTGTCTTGGTGCTTACAGCACCAGTGCTCTGGGAACTGCTATTCAGAGACATCCAAACAGTGCTCTGAAAAGTCACAGCTCAGCTCAGCCACGTTTATCAGCTAATCCCCAGTAATGGTGGTGCAGGTTGAGCTGCAGTGAAGACACATATGAAAGAGAAAATCCTTGCCTGAATGTGATGTCTTCAGGAGTTGAAAAAGCCAAGGATGAGGAACCAGGCCCTGTGAATTATCAAACGCTGCCTGTTTTCCCAGTTATGTCACTGCTCTAGACTGCATCGTTCATAGCTTTTAGCATAATACATGCCATATACAACCATCCCCTTTTTTAAAAAAGCATGTAGCTTACTTTTCACTTTCAGATATATGCATTGCATAGTTCCCAAACTTATCTTCCAAAGTAGTAGTTTGCTTCTGAAATGGAACTACTTTTTTCCTGCTTTTTAAATGCATTCTTTTGAGAAGAGAATTTTTGAACTGAAAAGGAAGTTATTTCAAAATCAAATAAAACATTCCATTTCAAAACCATGCTTCATAAAAGCACAAACCTTTAGATGTAGCACAAAGGTTTACCTAAAAATTTCCATTTGAGCGACTTCTCTTGACTCCCAGAAGGCCCAAGATAAACAGTACCCTAATAAAAGTTGATAGCATGGGCTCTGTTCAAGTGAAACCACTTTATAACTTGACTGAGTGTGTTCTCTGCCAGGAAATGATTGCTTTTCCAGTTCAACCCAAGAATGTTGCTCTGCCTTATGTCTGCTGGCAACAACTTCTCTGTTTATGGGTGGGCTAAAACAGGAGGATTCAAAGACTAAGTTTAGGCCTCTGATAATGGTGCTAGAATTAAGATCTGCTCCTAGATTTTACCATCTCTATCATAACAATTTTTAAGAATGAACAGGCAAACAAGAAAGGCACTACAGCATATTACGCAATTTGCTAAGTTTCTGGTTTTTGTCCCATTATGCTTATTATATCTCCATTCAAATCAAAATGACATCTGCCATAATAAAAACAAAGTGGTGTGATTCCATTTCCTATGCCATGCTAATGCTATTTTACACTCTCTTGTGAAAGCCATTATATGCTCAGAGGTCTCTTGTAAGAAAATTGTGTATTTTACTGCAGAAGATCATTCCTAATCAATGCCATGCAAAATCACAACTGTAACTGGTGAAAGCCTTGTACCAAAGCACTACCCATCAATGAAATGAAGGAAACTGTTTCCTCTCCAAAGGAGACAACTCTGAACAAGGTGGAGTTAATGCTGCAGATAACCAGGCACTGCTCTTGCCAGGGAGATACAATGTGGAATTCCCTGCCAGTACTGGCTATGCCTCGCACAGAAAGTGAAAACCAAAATCAGACTATCTCCTGCACCCCAAAGGAAAGCTCATCACCATTTATACTTTAAATGCATTCATGGGAAAAGCATTCATGTGAATTTCCCAGACTTGAGGAAATATGGGGAGAATTTAATACAGATAGAGTATTAAAGGTGCAGTTACACTTCAAGAAGATTCCACACAATTACCATAGAGCCTAGAATATCAAATGAATTGAACTATGTAGCTATTCTACATCTATTGTTCTACCTGTATACTGACCCCTCACTTTGGGGAAAACAATGTTTTTCAGAATATTATCCTGTTCCAGGCAAAACAGTTCACAGTTGAGGAAAAAAAACAGTTGAGGACTTTATTTAACATATTATTAAGTAATGCAAATCTCCAAACACTGAGAAGAAAAAGTACCAAACAAAAATTTACATAAATGCATATACACTTTTCACTGCAGATCATGTACAATCAATACATGTTCCACTGGCAGGGCAGCACGGGAAGTTGAAACTTTACACACAGTAGATTTCATCTGCTGATCTATGCTTACAATTTCTGCTGCCCTACTGTCTCAATCTAATTATTGGAGGAGATGGTTCAATACATACATATACCCAGAGGAAGATAAAGGCAGGAAATGAGGCCAAATGTTGCTCAGTGATTTATTACAAATTCTAAGCTACTAAGGAACATGGGAAGGATGAGGAAGTTAGCAATGGTAAAGAGATAAGTCCCAGAAAACAGTTTACAAAGCAGGGATAGTCACCACCAGTGATACAGCAATGTCTGACTGATCCATAGGGTGAGCGAGTCGGTCAGTGATATCTTATTGACCTGTACGGCTGCAGTTTGGTGGAGGGGGTACCTGCTCTTCTTCAGAACTCTTCGGGTTTTTATCCTCTCCATAGCATCCTTTTGATTGTGAGGGGCACTTCTGTTTTGTTCATCAGATGCAGTGGTAGTTGGAACAGCATGCCCATAGTACATGCCCTTCCTGATGGGTAATCAGCAGTTGTTGATGCAATTGTCACAAGGTGGGCTGCTAGGTATGCACACTGACTGCACAGTGTCAGCTTGAATGCTCAAAATAAGCAATAGCCAAAAAGGTTTTTCTTGGTGACCTGGCTGCATATACTTCTCTTACCACTGGGCTCATGGTAATCATTAACCCCAGAAGCTTGTCAAGCAAGTTAAGTCTCAGATGGGTGCTACTGAAAAAGCTTCAAGCCAAAAAGTTGTTCCAATTTCTTACCCCTACATTTAGTGGCTCTTCACGTATTTGTTTTTACCTGTCTGTTCCTTGGTGCCTATACACAAAAACAAGTCACCACAGACATGAGGTCATATCACTGCTGCCCCCTTCTACATACAGCCTAGAGAATATATGTAGTCAACCTTCCAATGCAATCCCTGCAAAGTACATCTTAAGAACTAGATTACAAAGGTTAACATCATAATAGCCCAGGCATATTTCCACTGCAGATCTTTCAGAGAAAAATATCTTCTAGAAGAAAAGCCTAAACAGTTGCAAGAGTAGTGGTGCACAGAAGAAGAAACCATCAGCAGTGAGGCTATAAAAAATTTAGATGAGTATGTCTAAGGAAGAAAAGCAGAGGAAAGGGAAGATAGCTTAAATGAACTTCTGCAAAGAAAAGCTAGATGGGGACATCTAAATTGAAGTGTCCACATTACAGGGCAATCAGAAAATAAACGTTTTTTTCAAAAATAAATAAACGTCTCTAATGTTAAAATAACTTCATGGTAATAAGGCTCATCTCATAGCCTTAAATAAATAAATAAATAAATAAATAAATAAATAAATAAATAAATAAATAACTTAATTACAGACCTTTCAACAGTTTACAATAGCTTCAGCGGAGAGAGTAGAACCATGTCCTCTTTCCATACTTTCCGCAGGAAGTATATAAGAAAAACTATGACTTTTTTCTCATATGAATTATTTAGCTTTTCACTAGTATCTCTCCTCTGGTACTGGTGTCCACAGAACAAACCAGAAAATATAGCAAGAGGAATCTTTAGATCTGTATTTTAGCTTCAAATAATCTAGGGCTGAAAAAACTAAAGACACATTTCAGAATTCAATTTCCCATTTTTTCTTTCTTTCAGAAAACATCAAGATATCAGAATCTGAGACTAAGAAACTATTTTTTTTTTAAAGTAAGAGATTCAGAAAAAATTAACCCCAAAGGTGTGAGTAAAAAGAGAAGGAAGAAAAGAAGAAGGAAAATAGAAGGAAAAAAAAAAAGGATGGGAGAGAAGTTTAAAAAAAAAGTTTATTGGAGTGACAGTATATAATAAAGGCTGAAAGTGAGAATTATTTCTAAAACAAAACTTACTGTAAATAGCTTATCATGTCTTCCAATGCATCCTCCCTAATAAGGCCTTTATCCATTGTCCTGCAATATCTATTCACAATGTAAAGCTAGTTTATTTATATGCATGTTCAAATCCTTACATAATAAAGGTTCTCGTAACCAACTATTTAAAAAAAAAAGAAGCAATAAAAAATGCACACAAAATTGCCATTTCTGCATACCATCATACCATAACGATAGCTGCTTCATATAACTTTGGAAGGATCATTTCCACCTGCAACAATGACAATTAAAAACACACGCGATCCAGAATGAGCCAACGGCATCTCTGGCAAGAGTTGTTCAAGCTACATGTAACAGAGCAAAAGACACCGAGGGATACTTTTCGAATTAAAATGTCTTTTAAAAACAGTTTTTCCTTGAACAAAAGCATAAAATTTTCAATAGAAAATCCTCCTTCATCTTATTCCTATGGATGCTTATTGTATGAGCATGCCTAGGATACTTCTATAGTGACAGAACTTTCTGTCCTAATCAAAACAAAAAATACAGTAACTAAAACTAAGGTGGAAATAGCTACACCTTTTCTATCTTCTCCCTCGCATCAAGCTGTGAGTCCTAGGGTTAGCACGGGTCCAACAGTGGTACAGAGCTAAGCAATATTAACAGGAAACCCAGCAGGTGTTGTCACTCTGCTTTCCTGGCACATTCATGGATCACAGCCTATGCTGAGCTACAGTTTTTCCACCTTTGATTGTTAACTGTCATTTGTAAAATCACCATAAAGAATGAGAGAAATATTCTGAAAGTAAATTGTCAAGTTTTTGTCTCCATCCCTCTGTATGGTGATATTCATCCTTGATTACAGTCCACCATGAGCAAAGATTTAAGTATGGCTCTTTTCAAAGCCTTAACAGAAAAGTGCTTGTGATTTTGCCCACAGCCCAGGGGACACAAACTCAGTAGTTCTGAAGATGCTCAAAGACTTGGCTGTGAAACAACACAGCAATCAGTGTAAGAATCACAAAGGATAGCATGGCGCAATTACTGTGGATAGCAAGGAAAAGCACTGGCGCCCTTGGCCAGACATCAGGTTTGCCTGGGATGCTTCTGTATCATGCCACCTGAGGAAGGCAGTAATTATTTTTATGGATTTTTTTTTCCATCATAAAGTGAAATTAAGGATCAAGTTAAATGCATACAACATAAATTTTTAAGATGATGTATACTGCTTTCATTAAGTAAGTAAAGCACTTAACTCCATTCAATTTTGGATTCAGACTGTTGTGAGGAACACTTTTTTTTTTTTCTTTTTCCTTGTCACTCTGGTACACACTATGCAGCTCCTAACTCTTTGTTGTATAAAAATCTAATGCATAGCTGATTCTTTTAAATCACAAAGTAAAATCACAAAACACTGTGCTGAATAGGTTAAGTAAGACCAAAAACTGAATGCACCTGAAACCCATGTAATTTTAGACCACAAAATACCAGCTGTCCATCAACTCAAGCATTTAGTCTCCCACAGTAGCCTATGGAAGTTACCTTGAAAAAGAGTATTAAAGAATAAGGGAGAATTTATCATGATGTTACTAGTATATTCTCACAAGTTTTAGTCATCTGCAGAGAAGTACTTCCCAGGCATTTTCTTTGTGTTTATCAGCTTCTAGAAATTCTAATGACATTGTTATATGAATAACTGGAAGAACATAGATCTATATCTTATTCTACTTCAACGCCTTTGAAAAAAAGAATTATAACAAAATCATAAACACATATAACTGGTCAGATTGTGTCCAACTGGCAATACTATTTTCAATCAAAGGACAACTTAGACCAGCATCCTCTCTCCAAAAACGGCAAACCAAAGTCACATATGACACTTTCCCTTAAGAGTCTTTCAGTTTCCAGTTATCAAAAGACAACTTAGACCAGCATCTTCTCTCCAAAAAAAAAAGGTAAACAAAGGTCATATGTGACACCTTCCCTTAATAGTCTTCCAGTTTCAAATTGGTTTCAGATCAGATAGTTGCTGAGGTAAACACAATTCTCATGAGCTCAGTATTCCTCAAGTAATTTCTCTTCTTTGGCTTTGATTGCAGCTCTCCTTAAACTATGTTTTGATGCTCCCAACATCCTGTGGCAAACAGTTCCACTACTCTACCACCAGATTCGAAGATTCATCTTTTACCTGGTGCGATTTTATTTGTTACCTCCTAGAGTTGATGATAGAGTTGGTTCTAGTTGATGCTTCTTAGATAGTCTTAGTCTGGAGTACTACTAAATAAGTGAAATGTGAACATATCTTTCAATCAGAACAATGAAAATGAACAACATGAATATATTGTCATTGCCATTTTGAGACTTTAATTAGAGAAATCATAGTGTGTGACTTGTTTAAGCAAATTAAGCATTCACAAACATGCTGTTCTCATATAAGTTTATAATAGAACAAGAACACACTGCTTTTGTTACATGCTCAACTACGGCACTTCACTAAAACTAGATAAGTCTCTGCATATTCTGAAGTAAAACAGAATTAACTTCTGCGTTAGCGTACAGGAAAATCCAATATTCAACTCTTAGCAGAAAGTCAAAAAGGATATTAAAATAAAGATACAGAAAACACGCAGTGCAGGATCCTGATGATATACACACTTCTTAAGAGCAAGGCATACCTCAAAGCCCATAATGATTCAAATATGGAACAACAGCACTTAAAACATAAATGTAATAAAATATGAAGTAATTTCTAGAAAAAAAAAATTTAGAAGTCTTGGCCTTTGGATTGATTCCTGGCGCCACTGGTTGAGCAAGGAACCACAAGCATAGCATATTTACAGCAAGATTTCCAGACTGAGCTGCAGGAGCCAAGAGTCTTTTCTGTAAACTGAGGCCTCAGCCTACCCCACACACTCACTTCACATTGTAGCTATGTGCATTTAATAAAGCTTTTCATTCACATTTTTATTTTTCTCATTACATTGTTTATATTACCCTGTATTAATTTCCTCTTTGTAAAATCCCCTAAACTGTTCATAAAACTGCCTCAAAAAAAAAAAAAAAAAAAAAAAAAAAAAAAAGAGAAGAAGAATAAAATGATCCAGCTTGGAAATCAAGGGATAGAAAAGAAAAAATAATGTATTGCTGATTGCTGCACATGGCATCCCCTTTATTTTAGACTTCTGCATTCCAGGATAGCCTCCAGTGTACAGCAGGATGGTGTTTGAGGGAAAGCATCTGTAGCATTATTTTAAAACATCTTCCTGAACACAGAAAGAAACATGGGTACACATCATGCTCAGTTGTGCAGAAGCAGGGAAACCACATACTTTCTATAAAACTTACAGGTCTGAAAAATCAACACTAATATCCATGTTGTCTTAGACATTATGAAGATGTATCCTGACAAGAAGAAAAAAAAACACTTTCACATGAAAAATGAGGTAAGGTCTAACAAGGCAATATGCTAAAAATTACTGTCACACTCCAGAAAGTAACAAGAGAAATATAAAATAAAAACAACAACATCAACAACAAAACAACAAAAAAACAAACAAACAAACAAAAACCCAACCATAAAACATTAGGCTTATTGCAATGGAATATAAGGGCAAAAAAGTTTATGTTCAAGCAGCTATTCAGTATGGATACTTGTCTTTCTGTCTCTGTTTTCATAAATCTTGTCATGTTTAAAAGGAAAAAAAAAAAAAATATGCCAATGACAAGCCCACTTGGCATGAGTTACTATAAATATTGCAAAGTTTCCATTTCTTTTTCTCTAAAAAAGGACAAATATAGTCCTTTTATGTTCCTATTATATTTCTATTTAAGTAATCATTTCCAGGTTCCATACAGATCCATCCCCATGAGTAAAGCTTAAAGTCTGCTATTATGAGCAGAAAGGATCAAACTGCCCTTTAGCGGAAGTATTATTTTTGTGTAGTTAAACTTTTGGTCTTCTACTACTTCCCTTGCTGGCTTCCATTCTTCTACCCATCCCTACAAGCATGCATTCCAAACCTCTTAACTTGCACTGCCAAACACCTTCCCTCCAAGGAAGGCAAAAAGAATGGCAAAAATACAAATACTACTTTCCAGTATTTCAAAACAAAGACAACAGAAGATGAGTCAGCAGAAAATAGTAAGAGAATTAACTTTGTATTCATGAGAAACATTTCTCCCTATGTGGAAGGAAGCAAGCGAGCAAAGACACTAGTGCTGCCTGGCTTTGTTGGTATTCACTGGCTAGCAAGTTACCTTTGTGTTTGATGGGAACATTTAAAATCATGCCCCAACAAAATTCAGAGTCAGATAACTGTTATTGAAAACGTGTCATATAAAACTAATCACGTAATCTGAATCACAGTAGTAATTTAAAAATCAATAATTACAAAATCATGATTAAAGCTCCAGTTTTTGCCTCCATGCAAACTCCCACTAAATTATGCCTTTGGTTTCTAACTGTTAATCCTATTTGTTTTGCTGCAAGCACAGATTACATTAAAAAAGAAATTATGTGAATTTCATTCTAGTCCTGTAGCTGGTATTTTCTAAATTAATGATGCTAGAATATCTCCAGTTAAGAATAATCAACAAGGTACACTCTCAAGATGCCTAAGATCTGGCAGAGAGTGCCTCATTATCTCCATGATGCAGTGTTAAAAAGGTGACTCTAGTTGAGTACAGAAAATCTAATTTTTTGCCAGAAAATTCTGAGGGTCATAGGATAGACAATAAAGAGAATAACAGGGCAATAAGCCAGACATCTGAGACATCTACACACTAATATTAGGAGTGATGAGGATAACAGGAAGTATTTTGAAGTGCTCAGAATTGACCAAAATTACTACCGAATCCACGTAACATAAAAGGGATAAATCACAGGGCTGGATTATTTGTAAGAACAAAAAATGTGCTGACATTCCCATGTAAGTAAAGAAGCAGGATTGAAAGAAAGGACCTGGTCTTGCATTGTAAATCAAGAATGTATACACTTGTTCTAAGTCCAGAAAGAGTTGAGAAGCTGAAATTAAATGTCTCTGAGCAAATATAAAATGGGAAAAATCATGTCTTGTTACATACGCGTTCTAGATCACCTTTTTTGAGAGAGAAATACATTTTGTTTTCCCTTATAGCACTAGTCCCCAATAGAAGCATCAAGAATAAAAGAGTTGTTAGAAACAAGGTCTTCATGGTAAAGTCTACAAGGAAAAAATGAAAAAAAGAAAAAAAAAAAAAGCATATAGGCAGAAAAACAAGATTTTTTAGAATTTTTCTCAAGTGAGGCAGATGTATCTTTACAAGACAGATAACTACAAGAAGCAAGCCAAATTAGCTGTCATAAAATCATAAATCCTTTATTTTGTTATTTTGTGTGTGTGTGGGGAGGGGGGGGGGAATGGAAAAAATGTGGCAGATGAAGAAAAACATGGATGCACCAAAGAATGTTTCATTCAGAAAGAGATACACCAAGACACTGAGGGTACTGCTAAGCAGGAAGAATCACAAACATCCTGAGGAAAGGGGTCAGAATCCAAAATTGCATTCATAGAAAGAAGAAGCTTTTAACACCATAAATATAGAATTTTTAACCTTCTGACATAGGTGAAATTTTGGCCATAGCTAATTGAAGAGCCTATTGCTGCTGGCATATCAGAAATACCATTCCTGAGGTCTCCAGGAAGAACACAATCCAGAGGTTAAGCTTTCATTCTATGGACATAAGATAAACAAGAGCTCCATTGTGTTGCCTCAGCAACAATAAGAAAAAAAATCATGAAATAGTTTGGGTTGGAAGAGACCTTATAGATAACCTAGTTCCAACCTCCCTGCTATGGGTAGGAAGACCTTCCAGCAGACCAGGATGCTTCAAGTCTCATTCAACTTGGCTTTGAATGCCTCCAGGATGGGACATCCACAGCTCCTTCAGGCAACCTGTCCCAGTGCCTCACCACCCTCACAGCAAAAAGTTTCTTCCTCATATGTAATCAAAACCCGCCCTTTTTCAGTTTAAGACAGTTACCTCTTGCCCTATCACTACACTTCCTGATGATGAATCCCTCTGTCCAGCTTTCCTGTAGGACTCTTTTAAGTACTGCAAGGTCTCCCTGGAGACCTCTTTCCTAGGCTGAACAACCTCAACTTTTCTTTTAAGATGTGCTTCAGTACTCTGATCATCCCTGTGGCCCTCCTCTAGACCCACTCCAACAAGTCTATGCCTTCCCAAGCCAAGGGGCCCTAGAGCTGAATGCAGTACTGTAAGTGGGTTTTCAGGAGAGCATGGGTGATGGAGAGAATTGCTGCCTTCAGCCTACTAGTTATGCTTTTTTTGATGCAGCCCAGGACATATTTGGCTTTCTGGGCTGTAACCATATCTTGCCAGCTCATGTTGAGCTTTTCAGCTAGAAGTCCTTCTCTGCAGGGCTACTATCTATCTACTTGTTCCAAGCCTGTATTCATGTTTGAGATTGCCCCAATCCAGGTGAAAGACCTTGAACTTCTTGCCAAACTTCCTGTTATTCACACAGGCCCACTACTCAAGTCTGATAAGCTCCCTCTGGAATGACATACTCAGGAAAAAAAAAAAAAGAAAGAAAAAAAAAAAGAAAAAGAAAAAAAACAAGAAAGAAGAATGTGGGAATTCATCTTCTTCGTGTTTGAAAGCAATAACCTTATGTTAAAGCCCTTCCTGATTCAACATGCTTGAGTTTAGCTCTAATAGCTGTTAAAAGATGTGCTGTCAAGAGCAGTCTTTTCAAAAAAGCAGTGCTATGCTGTCTCTTCCTTATGCATTATCTAAAAAAGGAAAACTAATAAGCAATTGTCACTTCCAGACATCCAGTGAGGCTAGATTAGGCCTGAAGTCATACTGGCAAGAGATGAAAGTAAATTCTGATCACAGTCCAAAATCTGATTTAACCTGGGAGAAGTGAGAGAAGATAAGTGGGTGTGTTAATTACTGAATTTCATTTTATTGTTTTTGTTAAGAGGTGAGACTGGAAAATTTTTAAAGCTGGCTGAATCTTCTGAAAAACAGGTTTAAGTACATGACCTAACTTCCACAAAAATCATTCAGTCTTGAAGTGTAGGCTTCCATTCACTGGAAAAAAAGTGAAAACACCACTAATTTTCTTCTTACCAGAAAGAAGTAGATTATTACTATTATAAGTAGATTATTGTGCTTGTGAGACTTGGTAGAATTATTTTTCAGTTAACAAATACAAATGACTGATCAAAATAATGCACTGATTGTAATACACAAATACAATATGCGGATTTTTTTCTTCTGTGTAATTGCTTATAGATTCATAATTTGATACTAGTTAGATAATTAATGTTTGAAAGTACTGAACTTACATTCATTAGGCTTATACTGGTGTTATGGTTTCCTCCCCCTCAAAATGTTAAATAATTTGAATATATTACCTTTCACTATTGCATAAATTCTATAGTTATTATACAGTTATTATCCTCAAAAAAAAAAAGGAAGCTTGACCTGAGTAGAATTCTGTTCTGTCCCATCACACTGTTAACAGCAGTGCTCTTCTGTATGCCAATACTATCCTGTCAAAGCTATCTGCTTCACAGCTCAGATTTCTTCAGAATTTACTTTAATACCCTACCACTTTCAACACTAACATCCAAACACATCTGCAATTGCCACAATCACAGAAAGCAAATTAGCTAATTTCAGTGTTTCTGTACTGAAACTTCAAAGCTTCAGGCAACTTTCATCCAAAAAACTATTAATCTGACATAAAAATCCACTGAAAATTTGCTATACTGGCACTTAACCTTACCAAGCTTCTCCTGAGTGATCCAAACATAAAGAAATACACACACTCTTTGTGCTTTCGCAGTGTGCTTCTGCACACTGAATTGATCATTGGGTGGTCCAGCTACATGACAGCATATTCCACAAGTGTCTGGAAGATGGACAGTCAGAACAGGGAGGATGTGACCTGACCCCTACCATTCACTATTTCTTATACAAATTATTTCTTTCACTTGCTGACATGCCTTTCGTAACACTTTCTATTAGATTTCTTTGGAAACAATTGAGACTTCTAAAGAGGGCACAGATCTCAATTTGGAAACACCTCACGGAAGCTTATTCATTAACAAAAAAAAAAATCATACATTGAAACACAAATGTTAGGTTAATCTGAGGGTAGGAAACAATTTTTTTCATCCCAGAAAACTTTTTACTATTATTCTCACACAATCATTCTCATGAGAATACCTACCCTTCATTTACTCTAATTTAGCACACCAGTAAAAGAATTTCAATGCAAATCTCACTGATAATGAATAAAAAGTTCAGCAGGAGAGTGAAACTATTTACCAGGGAGCGAGAAATCAGTGTTACATGAACATCATATTTTGCTCTGTTTCAATTTAGTGACTTTTAGCTCAACTTTTCTATCCCTACTAATTTTCCAGTATTGGTGTATATCCCCTGCAATGAGCACTTAGTAAACAACAGAATAATTATTCTGCAGTGACCTTTAAATGACAACACACCTTTTTCATACAGTGTGAACCCATTACTGGTGTAGGAATTTTGTCTGCTTTGAACTGACACTGTCATGCAATTCCAGTTCCAAATTACAAGATCCATGCTAGGCAATGTGTAAGCCTCTTTTGCAGAACGTATTGTGAAAAAAACAGAGAAAGGTTCTTTGTTGCTGTTGTTCTTGCCTCTAAATTTCCTGCCGATCATTTTTACATTTCCGTTATTCTAATATGAAGATGAAAATTGGTTATCAAATATTTCCAGTACTGCAGTTATGCCTTAAAAGATGCCAGTGTAAGAACATAAAAGCAATTGCAGCTTAAAAATACACATTCATCAGTCAAATTCTATTTTATCCTAAAGCCCTTTACCACCAAGTTACTGCTGCTGTTAGGCAGCAGTGTTGCTGTGCACCATCAACAGCACTAACACTGTATTTTCTTCTTCCCCTCAGTTTTGTTTTGTCCTTGCTTCTATAGTCCCTCCAAGGTGCGGAAGGGCTGAGGCCAGCTATACTTCACCAGAAGTGATTAGCTCCCTGCAGGAAAGAGCCAGAAAAGTGAAGAGGTCTTTGGCCGGATTTTACATTTCTGGAGGTGAATTGCTGCAATACAGGTTTATGGTGGAATTCTCCAAGCCCATGAGAGGGAAGGCACATCAGTAGCAGAATATCAGGGGGAAGAAGTTATCTCCTGACCCCTTCATTCAATGGATGGATCACTCTATTTGGAAATGGGAGGAAGTGAACAAGGGATGTAAGAGTGGAAATAAGATTCACTATTGTATCCAACTTCTTACAGTAACTCACTTGTCTCTGGGCAAAAGGTTTAATAACACATATTTACTTTTAATCAATATTAATAAAAGTTTAAATGGAATTTCCATTTACTTATTTTTTTCTTATTTCCAAGTCAAATAGTCCCAAACTTTGGTGGAAATGACTCGGTTACTTTCCTACCCAACCCAGGATAGAACCATACCCTTCTCTCTGTTCCTTTTCTCCTTTTTCCTTTCCCTTCTCCTATCTCTTTTTTCTCTCTCTTTTTTTTTTTTTTTTTCCTTCTCTAAACAGATCTCTCTATTAGGAAAGACAATTAAGTCAAAGAAAATTCAGATTGGGCATTTTCTCTGCAAACTGACTTAATTTATCTGATCATGACTCAGAAACGACGACTCAGAAAACATAATGGTAAAATGAACAAACAGAAGAATTCAAACATTGGAAAAAAAAAAAAAAGATATAACACCCACAGTACATAATCTTAAATTACTTTAGAGCTACTATCAGTTATATCGCAATGTGACTGGAGTAATCCTCTTCAGGTCAGAGTTCCTCTGATGCTGATTGAAATCTCTTTTGCAATTGAGGCATAGGATGGGAAGCCAACATATTTCCACTGTAACTCCCAAATTAAATCTCATGATAGCATATAAACTCTCTGATAAATGCAGAACAAATGATCCTTTAAAAAATGCTATTTATACTATGGAAACTTTCAGTTTGGAAACTAATGGTGACTTACCACCTGTTATTCTCTGTACTTTAATACTCAAGCATAAGTAAGGGTATTAAAACTTCACATGCTGAAGAAAAAGTAATCCTTAATGACAGAAATCTTATAAAAATCTAATGACACTTTTGATCTGTAAATTGTGAAAGGGCATGTTATTAAGAACAACAACAAACCACGGACCAACTGAAACAATAAGCTGGAACTTAAGAGCTTTGCTTAAGACCTCCCGTTTTAATGGTAATTATGGTTTCACACCAAGCAGCTTCATAAGACCCATCACTGCATTCCAGGGGTATTACCTTACTGATTGCCAAAGCAAATGTGCTCAATTTACATTCTACCTCGAACCTAGAACCTAAGAAATAAGCTGAAATACTTCCTCCTAGAACAAAATCAAAAAATAAGATAAGCAAAATTTTGCCACATGTGACACTTCAGAATTGCTATCATCTTCGTTAAGGCATTGCTGCGTTGTCAGTGTATCTAATAAAAAGTGAGTCAAAAGGAAAGAATATGAAACAAATTCAGATGCACAACAATTACAAGTTTAGTATAGTATCATCAAATAACATCATACATTTGTTAGTGTAGTGGGCGTCTTCTCCTGGCTATAGCTGAAATTTTCTATCTCCATCCAACTTTTCACTGAAGTTCACAACTGCAACCTTCCATAGCTCAGCTGGAGTCAATGATACTACTACAGACTAATTGCACGACACTGTGTGAAGCAGACAGGTTTAGTTATACCAGTTTTCACTTGCAATATATGCTGATTTGGCTGACTTGAAATAAAACAGTAGGCAACTTTGACACGTTCAATTTCATGAGATTCACTGGCAGATAGTGACTACCATGTGGATGTCACAAGGTCAGCAAACTGCTCCCTGTATCTGTTCTCTGACTGTCCTAAAATTACCACTATTGAGAAGAAAAGCTGTAGTTTACAATAATAGATTTTGACACCTGTGAAATTTCTGCATTTTCTATTTGTCTGAGTTGATGGTTTGGAAATAGATGTGCACCATCTGCTTGGCAGACAGCATAAATATCAAATGAGGGGCCAGCTGAAAAAAAAATCCATTTGTTTATCAATTGCCTTTTTCCTATTCTCTTAGCATTTCTAAATTGCTGAGAAAATCCATCAGTTTTTATTACTTGAAATTTATTTCAAACATTAAATTACAGCGGGACACCATACTGATTTTTAAGACTCCATAACAAACTATCAACCACAGAAATTATATCGCAGTTTGTTGGGCTATTAATGAATATACTATTTTGCCAGAAGAACTGAATAATCCAACAGTGATTCTTTTCACTTTTTAGTGTTCTGTTGCGAATTTCTACCCAGTTCACTGCTTAAAATTAACTTCAAATAGGTAAAAGCTGACAGCAATCGTGGAGTTTTCTCTGCCAGAAGTACGTATAAAAAAAAAAATAATTGCAAGCAGGCTACACTATTTAACTTAAGACTCTAAGGCACCACAAGAAGAAACATTTTATAAATCAAGGGCAAAGTGTATTCAGTAATTCACTTAGGAGTACTGAAGAGAAATATTGTTAAAATCTACCAATTCTTTTTTGGCATGAACTGCAAACAGGCAAGATAGTTTACAAATACCAGTTATAAGCGATATTGCTCAAGCTGCCATTCCTGTGATCTCAGGCAAGCTCTAAAGCATGTTGCTTCCTCTCTGAAAAGCTTAAATATGCATCCTTCCTCAACACACCCTTAACTCTGGACAGCTGAATCATTCTCACACTAGATAAATCTTTAAGACTGCCAATTATTCTGTGGGAGAGAAGAAGGCATGGCGTGTGAGAAGGTTCCTTTTGTTTCATTACAGGCACAACAATCTGTTTTTCATTGAGCAGAGTTTTTTACTTCGGCATCCACAACATTTTTCTTTAATTACGATTAAAGACAGTAACTTAATCTGGCATAAATCCTGTTCAAGTGAACATAAGAAAATAAAGGGGTTAATTTTTGAAGCACAGAGGCATGTGGCCTCTCAATTACAGCTCTAGATAACAATCATTAAAGCACTGACAAATGCAAAATCATTAATTCCTCAAAGATTGCAATATTACAGGCTAGGGAAATGAATTAAATGCACCCACAATCATGTTCATTTTGATTAACATGCTCTGTCCAGAATGTAACTATTCAGTTATAAAACAACCTTGGCTTTTACTCCAATATCACAGTCATATACATAGTTGTTCCCAGAGAAACCTGTTGTCTTTGAAAGACGCTATTTATTTCAGGAACACTGCAGGCCAACAGCCCAATTTGCTAAATAAACTGGGGAAAAAAATAAGAGCTTGGGACATTAGAAGGGAAATGTACCACCTTTAGAGTTGTGCCAGCTGGCACATAGAGAATGGGAAGAACAAATATAAAGATGAGGATTAGACCCTTCAGATTACATAAAAATTGCAGTTTTAACTATGGTTAGGTATCGGAACCAGAACTAACCTTGACCAGCTAAATTGCAGCAGAACTAATAGCCATTCACATAGGAACCACCAGCTGCTTTTTAAAGTAGTGAATGGGCTGCCTGTGTTTTAGTCCACGCCAATGAAGCACATCTAAGCAGCTCACCACCTCCACCAATCTGCTCAGGGAGCTGAACACACCAACAAGGCACAGGACACACCCCTTAGGGAACTGCAAACGGTGGGAGAGGGGCCAGAACATGGGGTCAGCAAAGCAGAGAAGATCCGCCAACTGACCTGCATGCAAACGAAGGCAGTTAGTGGGAGCAAGCGAGCAGGGATGAAGACAACAGTTCTGAGGACAACAGTCTTCTGGCCAACAGTTATGGCCATGGCCATGTTTAGCCCAAGCAGGCTGGCCATATCCAAGGCACTTCAGCAAAAAGCCTTGTCAATCAACCCTTCCTACCCTAGCTTTCCTGTGTCAATGGGAGACACTCATATAGTAACACCACATCAGAAAACATGTTCCTCAGTAAACCACAGCCAGCTGTGGGCTGGTGTCCAAGCCTCAACTCAGGTCCTGATTTTTATTTATTTATTTATTTTGGTGAGGACACAACCAGAGCTGCTGAACTGAAGAGATAATGGGCACTTAGGAAAGAGAAAAGGGACAAAAATCCATCATTAAAAACAACTTAGGGAAATTGTAGGTAGTTCCCAAAATATGGAGAAATGGGAGGTTCCCATGTGATGACAAGAATAGCTAAGACACAAAAAGCAAAGAGTGAAGACCTCACAAAGTACACAGTTGCTGTGTTCCTCCTATAACAAGCTGTAGCTGCCACCACCAACGTCAAGGTCCATCAGTCATCACACAGCTTCCCTGCTCAGGCTTTCTTTGTAGTTAATACAAAGTTAATGCTTACTTGGTAGCGAATACCTTCTTTACATGACTGGCATCAAGACAGCAGTTTTTTAGACTACAATGCCACTATAAGGCAAAGGTAGGTTTGCATGATTGGTTAAAGCTGCTTAAATAGCTGAATGTTCAAGCTACAGCTGTCAAAAGGAAGAGAAATCCCTTGGTTTTTTTTTATTTTATTTTTTGGCTAATCTGGAGCATATTATTTCAGGTACTGAAAATGCCTCAGGCTACAGTTACAGAGAAGACTTTAAATGAAAACTGGTGTTAGTCTGCATAATATTTTGTTCACCTGAAGAAAATATTTACTCAAGTACCAGCCAGATCTGTGGCCACTAAAATGTTGAGGACTCTCTTTATGTTCAGTGGAATCCTTGGAAGCACTTGCAGGCACTCATTATAATTATACTAGATTCTCTTCAACATTCGTGAAGACTTATAGAAATAAATATTACATTGAATTTGCAGTAAGATATTCACGCAGTCATCAGATTTACTACGAAGTTACTGTCACAGTATGCATTTTCAGTATTATTTTTACAATGACAATTTACATTTTTATTCATCACACTTGTTATAAATTTTCCCCTATTAAGTGCCTAGTGCCTTTAAAATGTAACCATGTGCTCAGGGATTTAACACCTCTGTATTAAAAATCTGTACTCTTATACAAGTCGTATACAGCTCACACCAGCACTTTTATCAAAACAAGTATCTATGGTATTTGTATCACTGTATCAGCTTTGGAGTAATTCAGCATCCATATGGCGCACTTTTAGAATGTGCAGTGCTGCACAAAATCAAGACCGGTATCAGGAATGCTTCCTTATCAGGAAAGCAGACATTTCCAAGTGCCAACATTCTCCATTCACATGGAAAGTCTAGTATATAAACAAACATGCATTCCCACACTAAGTAGTCCCAGTCTCTCTCTGTCCATACTGATGTGTCCCTACACCTAACTACCAGATTATTTAACACACTGGGGAGGTTTTAGTTATTGCAAACTAAATCTGAAGCATTTAAAGTACAGATCACTGTCTAGTTTTCTTTTCTGAAAGAAAATCAAGTATGACAGCCACTTCCAGAGCTAGTTACAGTGTATGGTGTCCCTTCCCCCGCACATTAAAAGAACTCTCTCAAGGACTTTATTAAAAGAATGATTCTTTGTTACAGAAGTAAATTTGGGTACTTCCTAATCCTGAGATAATTAAAATTTGCTAAGGTAAGAAAGTACTAACTCTATAAGGAGTTTACTGAAGAAATACCCTCCACATTCTGAATGGCAACCAGAGTGTTACCGCTAACATACACAGGCATTTTTCCTAACCAAATAAAAGTATTCAATGTCAACCAGAGGTAAAGTGGAATTGTTGATGGATCCATAATCTATGCACTGGAACACAGCTTTCTCAAACCCTACTTTTCAGACACACACCTCTTGGAGAAATTGAAAAAAGTTCAAACAATAAGTTACCTCTGACAAACTGACTTTCATTTTATCTTCTAATGTAAGACAACCAGAGATGCCACTTAAAATTATATTTAAAAGATTATCTCTTGCCCCTAAGTGACCACATTGCCTGGAATGTGCCAAATCCAGTATACAAGCTTGCATAACAGAACTTCTGGAGCAAAAACCACCAAGAAACATAACATGAAAGTCACACAAAAATTGCAGAGGACAAACCCAAAGAATTAAGATCCAAGTTATCTCTGAGGAAACAAGCAGCAGAAACTGGCCATTTTGAGATTATCTCAGTGGGAATATAATCTTCCAGATTATCTAATTTTAGGAATGAAAAGAAACTTTATAGCATTACTACCTAGGATATTATTACAATCTCATATACCATTAATTGAAAGCTAACCTTATCCACAGAAATTATACTGTATATAGGGATTAATAAAACTCTAGCCAAGTACATTTCTTATAATTTTCGCTTCTAGTTTAGATTACAAAAATGTATAAATTCAATTAAATTTCTAGCATATCTCAAAATATTTTGTTTGTTTCTATAGAGACTGAGGAGCTTTTAGAAACCCAAATCAAACCAAATGGAGAGCAATAAATACTGGCCTACATTTTGGTGACTTTGGCAAGCCCTCACTCAATTAATACTTTTCAAGATGAGGGAAGCACAGAGCAAGACATCACAGTTGGAAATAAAACTGTTCTTTGTGCCTCCATTATGTGAATTTGTGTTACCAGATCACAAGCACAAACAGATTAAATCGAATCTGATCGTCAAAAGAAATGTAAATTGTTACTCCTGCGCTTGATTTTCCAAATAATGAAATAGAAGATAAAATAGTTGCATACACAGCTGAGCAAGAATTTCTTGGACATATTTCTTCACTTATCCTGTGATACAATGCACTGTATTTAGACAGTCTGGACTCCACCTGTCACAACAGAGCAGAAGCTATGTCATGCATATGATACAGTTACGTCAATTATAAGAATGCTCTAAAAAACATTCAGCAGAAACAGTGCCAAAAGAAGAAGAACCACAAAGTGAGATTGATAAGGTATTCCTTTCTATACCATCTTATTTCTCCGTTTTGTCTGAAGGCCAAATACCTAACAGGTGGTTGCAGCCAGAGACATAATGACTGAGAAGTTTGTCCAGCCACATTCTGAGGCTTAATAGGTATCAGGTGTTTGCATCTGAAACATAATTATTTGGAGCTAGATGCATAAAGGTTATTTATTAAAATACACAAATGAAATAGAATAACAGAATCATAAAGGTTGGAAAAGACCTCTAAGATCATCAAGTCCAACTGTCCACCTACCACCAATACTGTCCACTGAAGTATGTCCCTATGTGCCATATCTACACATTTCCTTAACACCTCCAAAGATGGTGACTCAACCAGAAGAAGTTATTCTTAACAACTAACCTCCACATCCCCTGGCAAAACTTGAGGCCATTCCCTTTCATTCTACCTTTGTTAGCTAGAAAAAGAGGCTAACTCCAGCCTCAATACAGCCTCCTTTCAGGCAGTTGTAGAGTTCTGTAAAGTCTCCTGTGTGCCTCTTCCAGATTAAACAACCTTAGTTCCCTCAGCTACTCACCTCATAAGACTTGTGCTCCAGAGCTCTCAGCAGCCTCACTGCCCTTCTCTGGACATACTCCAGGGCCTCAATATCCTTATTGTAGTGAGGGGCCCTAAACTAAACACAGCACCAAAGGTGAGGACTCACCACTGAGTACAGGGGGACAATCACTTACCTCTCTGCTTCTGCTGGACCACTCTATTTCTGATATATGCCATAATGCCACTGACTTTCTTGGATACCTGGACACACTGCTGCATCCCCCTCACCTGACCAACATCCCCAGATCCTTTTCCTCAGCGCAGTCTTCCAGCCTCTCTGCCCCAAGCCTGTAGCACTGCTTGGGGTTTTGTGATGCATCTGGTAAGTCTTTTTGAACTTCATCCTATCAGCCTCAGCACAGTGACCCAGGCTGTCCAGGTCACTCTGTGACCTTCCTTCCTCCAGGCAGATCAACACTTCGTCTTAACTTGGTGCCATCTACAGACTTACTGAGAGTGCACTCAATTTCTTCATCCAAATAATCAATAAAGATATGATCACCAGTTCTGACCAGTTGCCAGCTGAATTTAATGCCATTCAACACCACACTCTGGACGAAGCCAGTTCTTCACCCAGCAGCAGAGAGTTTACCTGTTCAGACCACAGGCAGCCAGCTTCTCCTGGAGAATGCTGTAAGAAAAAGTGTCAAATGCTCTGCTGAAGTCTACGTCAACAACCCCTCCGTCATCCATCAAGCAGGTCATTTGGTCATAGAAGAAGACCAGGTTGGTCAAGCAAGACCTGCCCTTCATGAAGCCATGCTAGTTGGGTCTGATCCCCTGGCTGTCCTGCACGTGCCATGTGATCTCATTCAAGATGATCTGAGAGGATGCATTTAAGGTAAAAAGGAACAATGGCTAAAAAATATATGTTTAAACCAACAGTAGCTGAGGATTTGTTCCCAGGAATGATAATTAGGAAGGAAACATTCCTAATGTTTTTAATGTCCTAAATTACTTTGTTCACATTGTCCATACTGTAACTTTTTCTGAATAACCAGGCAGTAATAATCCAGCGTTAATAAGCTAGTTATCTATATCTTCATATAAATCCCTGTCTGCTGCTTTTTCAACTTATTGCTTAATTAGGGAAGAAATAATAAAGACTACAAAAACTTTTAAATCTGGCAATATCCGCACTTATTGAGATATGCTATATGCAAAAGCAAGAATAGCCCTCTTTTTTTTTTTCCCTTTCCCCCTTTTCTTTAATGCCTTAACAATCCATATGGCAGAAGAAAGAAGCCTCAATTATTGCCAGTGAGAAACAGACTTAGAAATCCATGGTTGGACAAAAAAAGTAAACTGTGGTGCAATAATGGAAAACATACACCCATCAACTGAAAAAGCAACCAAAAAGAAAAAAAAAAAAAAATCAATACATTCTTAAAACAGGGAACTATGTATATTTTCTGTCCTGTAAATTTTTTAACATCACTTCAAAAGTGAAGCACAGAAAATGTGGTGTTTTTTTTGTGGGGGGGTTCTTTTTGGCTTGTTAGGATTTTACTGGTTTGTTTTTTCCCTTAAAGCTATAAGCCTTCTTTTTAATATGCATTGCCTGTTCCTTCTCCCTCCATCTTCTTCTTGCAGAATTAAACTTCTATGGTTGCAAAGACAATGTTCCAAAGAATACATGCTATGTTTTTATCCTGAGTTAACAACTGAGATAGTACTTAGCACTCCAAGTACATTTACAGTTCTGTCTGCAACCTTCTTGGCATTGAATCCAACAGGAATCAAGCCATTTTCCCAAAGCTTTTAAAAGTTACAAAGAAGTATGAAATAGCAGCTTTAGTTATTCTCTAAGAAGAAACAACCAAAATATACAGAGAGCAGTAAGGTCTTTCCTGTGTGATCTCCCTGTGTAGCACACACAGATTCTACACAAGATGGCTACAGGTGAGGAATAGCTTCCTGCTCATCTTAGTGGACACACTGTTTACAATTTTGCCAGGAAATCAACATTTGACAAAAACTCCTATGCTCACAAAAAATGAAATTGTTGAGGCTAGGTACAGAGAGAGCCAAGAGTACATCCCAACTGGCCTTCAAAAACAGATTTTATGCCTTTAGATGCATAAGGATAATTCCTAATTAAACTCACACAACTCATGTGTTTGCAACTAATTCAAGATTTCTCTATAACTAAAAAGAAAAATGAGTTCAAGGTACCCTATCTGTAATACAGCTGACTAGCTCTATGGCAACTAAATCAAGAAAACGATCTTTTGGAATTTACAGTTCACAGGCATCTGGAAAGAAACTCTCATTTGAAAAAGAAGTATGGAGGAGGGAACAAAATGAAGAACCTCCAGCATAAAGACAGGGAGTTAATTAATCTGATACAGTGTTGTTTCCATCTATTCATTTATTCATACTGAGGTGTGAATCTATTAATTTTTTAAAAAGCAAAGCTTGCTCTGTCTTCTATCAGTTTTCACACATGAATATACTCCATTTCATCCTCTGTCATGAAAGCAGATCTCACGTATTACAAAATCTGCAGGTTTAAGCATAATACATATCAGGTAATTAAAATTATAGAAGATTAAGAGAAAAGTATGGCTCAGCATAGATAAGTATCTTCCAGATGTTATTTAAAATCCACAGAACATGACACACGTGTGAATTCTTTCAGGAAAAATGAAATGTCATAGAATCATAGAATCACAAGGTTGGAAACGACCTACAAGATCATCTGGTCCAACTGTCCTCCCATTACCACCGCTACCACAAACACTAAACCACATCTCACAGCTCCTCATCCAGACGCCTCTTGAACACTGCCAGGGATGTCGACTCCACCACCTCCCTGGGCAGCCATTCCAGTGCCTGACCACTCTCTGAGAGAAAAAGTTTTTCCTCATGTCTCATCTAAATCTCCTCTGATACAGCTTGTGGCCACTTCCTCAGGTCTGGTTTTGTTGCCTGGGAGATGAGGCCAAACTCCTCCTTCACCAACAACCTCTCTTCAGGAAGTTGTAGAGTGCAATGAGGTCTTCTCTGAGCCTCCTCTTCTCCAGACTAAACAATCCCACCTCCCTCAGCCGTTCCTCATAAGACTTGTGCTCCAAACCCCTCACCAGTTTCATTGCCCTTCTCTGGACACGTTCCAGGGCCTCAATGTCTTTCTTGTACTGAGGGGCCCAAAACTGAACACAGTGCTCACGGTGTAACCTCACCAGTGCTGAGTACAGGGAGATGATCACCTCCCTGCTCCTGTTGGCCACACTATTTCTAATGCAGGCCAGGATGCCGTTGGCCCTCTTGGCCACCTGGACACACTGTCAGCTCATGTCCAGCCAAGCATCAACCAACATCCCCAGGTCCCTTTCCTCTTCCCAGATATCCAGCCACTCTGCCCCAAGCCTACAGCGCTGCATGGGGCTGTTGTGGCCAAAGTGCAGGACCTGGCACTTGGCCTTGTTGAACCTCATCCCATTCACCTCAGCCCAGCGATCCAGCTTATCTAAATCCCTCTGAAGGGCCTCCCTACCCTCAGGGGTACCTCCCAACTTGGTGTCATCTGCAAACTTACTCAGTTTGTACACTCAATCCCCTCATCTAGGTTATCAACAAAGATACTAAACAAGATGAGCCACAATACCGACACCCAGAGGACTTAACTTCATTAACCACACTCGCTGGACTTGACACTCTAGCCAGTTCCTTACCCAATGATGAGCAAAATAAGGTAATTAATTAAAATTAAGCTCACTCAGTAGCATACCCATAGGAGAGAGAAACTCAGAATGTTAAAAAAGACCCTTATACTAACCCTCTACACATACCTACAGACAACCTAAGTCAGCCTTGCAGCCAAGCAGAAGCTGCACAATAGAAATCAATGGATAATATGACAGGTACACATGGTCAGAATAGGTACTCACGGTCAGAATTGAATACTACAACTATAATAAAATGAAGGAAAATAAGAACACCCCAAATGTCTCAAGTACTTAACCTGTGCTAAATTCTATCAAAGATTCTGCAATCAAGGAATTGCTACTTTAGAAAAACAAAATTGGAATTTATGGGAAAAAAAAAAAAAAGCAGTTTCTCAAAGCCATCACATCTGATAAGACTCATGCTACCAAAAATAAATTCTTGTGTGATGTTGGCAGATGGTGGTGGTACGACAGTACAGGTTGAACCTTCCCACCTGTCATTGTCATGTGACAGATGGCTGCAGAGAGGCAGTCTGACAGAATTGTGTCTGACATGAAAGAGCGTATGAAGGTGTGTAATGAATTCCTCCATGCAGCCACTGACACTCACCAATGACTGCTGAACATTTCTGGAGCCCAAACAGAAAGATGTGAGCACAGTAAGGCAGAGGAAAGTGGCATATTTCAGCAGTGGCAACAGTGGGTCACCTCTGCTGGTCCAAATTTTGACAAGTGCAGCATGCAGGCTCTTGTTCTTGCTGGCAAAAATGCAGAGCTAATGGTACTGACCATGCCAAAAAATAGTGTTTCATGGCTGAGAATGTGCTCTGTCAAATAGTGTTATTCCACTCTTTATACTTTTTGTAATTTCCACGGAAACAAATAGGAGGTTTTATGTACAAACACTTGTATATCATTAAGCCTCCAGACCAGGTTCCCACACCCCAAGAAAACTAGAAAACTGATTTGTTCAGCCAGTACTGGTAATGGCCTGCATAGCCAAAGAGGTTTATAAATCCATTTTCCTAGGCACTATTAACTTTCTGAAATAGCCTGCAAACTGTAGTAAGAGTTTTCCAGGAATTAACCTTCTAACTCTGTTTTCCTGTTGTATTTAATCCTGTCAAAGGAACATTTCAAAGCAGAATGCAGAATGAAAGCATGTGATGGAAAGTCCAATGAAGGCTTCCAAAACGACAAAAGCAGACATGCTAATTAAATCATGAAATGCAAAACTGTTTATTAAAGAAATATGGACTGTGTCATTCAAGTGTGTCTAAGAAACAGAGCCAACAATGTGGCAGCCTCTCACTTCCAATTTTAGACAAAAGGTTGTTATAAGCTTTCTGACAGTGAAATGAAGAAGAACTGCTCTGCACCCTATAATCTTTGAGGAAAAAAGGGCTTCAATGAAGACTCCTTCACTCACTGCTCCCTGTAGACTTTGCACAGCAGGGCATCTCCAGGCCATCCCTCAGCTCCAGGTCACAGTGCAGGCCAAGAGGAGCATGGCTGTGATTGGGAGTGGGAACAGAGCCTCAGCTGCTCCCTCTTGCCCAGCACCGGGCACCAGCAGCCTCACTCTGGGCTGGTTCATGTCACACACCTCTTGCAATGAGCTATGGAAAAAGCCTGTGTCCCAGCTTGTGGAATTGTTTAAACAAGTGCCTCAGAGACAACTCCAAGGATGTGCAGCAGGTCTTCTCCAGCAGCATCTGCCATCCTGTAATTGCAAAAGGAACAAACGCCTTTGGCTGCCAGTACCTGTGAGCAATAACTGTGGCTGCTGCAGCTGTCAGCATAGTGTTTGGAGCCATGAAGTTATCTCCTGCTGATGCAGCAGTGTAGGTGTAGGGCTCAGGATAGTAGACACTGGGATTTTGCAAGTAACAGATGCTTTTTCCCTCACCAAGCATGGCAACACATGCACCTACTGCTAGGAAAGTGTCACTATTTCAGTGCAGTTCTGCAACTAAAGCAAAGGGGGAATGGGGAAGATAAGGAGATGAGCCTAAACACAAAATTGGAGTCAAAAGCAGCCAAGTGGTATGCCACAAATTAGATTGCTAATATCTTTTTTTCCAATCCTTTGGCCACAGAAGGCAGGCCACATTTCCTTTCACCAGGAGGGGTGAAAGTATTCAGTATGCCTGGAACCATTCGCTCCAGGAGTGGAAACATAGTTCCAATCATTTGCCATGGGTTGATCCAGACTGCACCCGAACACAGCACCTGCAGTACACTGGTAACTCTGTGGGGCAGTACAGCAGAGGAAGTTTTCAAGAAAGGAGAGAGAATAATCCAGATCCTTCTGTAAGCTGGTTTTGCTATAAAGTGAAACAAAGTAAAAGGACCTGCATAGAAATTCAGTTCCTAGGTGGAAAGTGGCAAGATGGTGCTGTTGCATCCCAATAGATGGGGTCCACAACATTACTGCTATGTTTGCCCACTAACACATGACACAATCTAGCAATGAGCTAACAGAGAAAACTAATTTACTAAATATGACAGTGGAATGCAAGACAGCACAATATAATACAATATAATTGAAATTTAAGCTAATGAATAAAAAAATTAGTGTGTCAAAAAACCAAAGGCCTTTCTCTAAAGCTGAAGGCAAGATGGCTAAGGAGCACACACTGCAGAGACGAGCAGAAAAAGGGGTCGTCTCTTGACTCGCAAACAGTTTTATCTTTTCCATTGACTGGAAAATGGAAATGGAATAATGAAGTCTTCTGGGAGCTGTAGCTCATCTCTTCTGAGAAAGGTAAACTGAACTACTGACAATCCACGGGACTGAAGCATTACCTTTTTAACTCCGAGTGCACTACTTGATGCTATGATGTGGAATACCAATAATAAAAATCATAAAACCATGACAGAAAGCAAAATCCAGTATCACCTCCCACTAACCTTCCTGTCAACATAAAAGAAGACTGCAGAACTAGATTATCAGATGGAATGGCCAAGACAAGGAAGAGGTGAAGGATGCCAATATAATTTGGTTTTGAGATCTTCAAACTTCAGGGAAGAAGCACCTTAAATGGGTTATATATGAGAAACATAATACTGAGAAATGTATATTTGCTTTCCTAGCAATTGTGAGCAGGAAGCTGCATTTGGGTCTTGGATTCATTAAGTTGAAGGAAAAAGCAGTAGGCAGCTAATAAGTGAGCACAAGAAGCTGTCATCTTTTAGAGGCACATGTAGAGCAGTCTTCAAAGTACAGAAGAATAGAAGGAAAAATCACATAGGCTAATGTGCAAGATAACTAATGCCTGTAAGCACCAAACCATAACTGATTACACCAACCATTTTTCAGCACAAAACAATATCTAAAATGCATTTAAGAAATACTAATTTTTCATTATTATCTTTGTTACTATTTAACCAGAAAAACACACTTTTCCTTGAGCTCTTAACTGTGTTTCCCTACTTGGCAAAAGGCCTTGTAGAGGATTAAAGATCTGACTCTGGACTTAGGGTAGAGTTTTGCTGCAGTGCTTCCAGATGACTGCCAGAAAATTTGTTCAATTTCATCTTTGTTGTAGTAAAAAAAACCAAAAAACTTTTACTCACTTTTTTTTTTTTTTTTTTTTTAAGTTGGCAGTCACCATATATTTAAGGAACAAATTCTAAAAAGAGGACATATTTTCTGGAAAAAAAATCTCTGTGAGACAATTATGAAATTGCATGCAGCTGTCAAATGAGAGGTAGCACCTTTATCAGAATCACAGATCAATGATAGTTCCTCTAATTTTCCTGTATAAAATATGTTCTGTATAACGCTACCCACAGATCCTTTTAAAGAAAAAAATATTTCTGACAATACTTTCACTTTACATATGAAATTATTAAAGTCAGTGATTATTACTGTGAACTTAAAATCATCAAAACTGTGACGCTTGCATTCTTACGGTCCCCAGATTTCCCTTCATTCCCATCATCTTCCCATCTACACTACTACATTATTTTCAATTTTGAGGCAAAGAAATAACATGCCATATTATTTTAAGATACTTTATATTTAAATCAAACTAACTCGAGAGGGTTTCTCTTTTTGAAAAAACATGTTATTTTAATTCGTCTGCAGTTTTATTTTTCTTTACACTTGAAATTGATTAAAAAAAAAAAAAGCTCTGTCTAAACCTCTGTTCTTCTCATGATTCTCACATCTTTTCATATCGTTCTAAAATACTGCACTCACAGAATGTTTGTATCAGTCCTGATATGCATCTACTTTCTACTTGGCCCAGCCCCAGCAAACACAGTTGTGCTCTACTACACATCATTTCTCTCCATAACCTCTCTTTTCCTTTGGGTAACATACTTCATTTCAAGACATACCTTCTGCTACAACACAAGACCCTCAGCTTCTGTAAGGTTTAAATCAGAGGCTGAATAATTGGTGCAGAAGCAGAATTTTGGTTTAGTTCACAAGTACTGTTCTGATTCAATCTGAACTTCATCCAAATCAGCTGCAGATCTAAGCCTGGCTAATAACTAAGCCTGTTATTGAAAGTTTTATCTATTGCTTTTTAAAACACTCACACCTGAGAGTATATTTCAGGATCAGTGATTCATCAGGTTTTGTCAGTTTGTATATGGTATTTAGTAAAAATAATTACAAGATAAGTAGGTAAAACATCAAGTAAATATTACTTCCACTACAGCTTCACCATTTGAGCACCACCAGCATGACGGGGAACTGAGATGATTTTTCAATGCATAAGTATCATCTCACTTGCAAACCAGAAGTGATACAAACGTTCTTCTAATAATGTTAATAATAATTTTTAGTTGTGAGTTCTTATAAGCTTTCTGCCATCAACCACCCCCTAAATAAAAGAAAAAAATAATCACCACCAATAATCCCTATTTCCCTACTTCACAGAGTAGGAATACTTAAAATCTATGTACAGGCACAATGGGTTTGACCTAAAATCCATTAAAAAGGGTTACTCTTGCTTTAGATGCTAAGCCACATATATACTCTTAGCAATGTTGTATAAAATTATGTGCACTTCTGGGGCTCTGATTTGAACCCACCATACTGAGGCCCTAAAGGTGAGACTTGAAATTCATATTACATCTGTCCTCTGTCTAAGAAAGTATTGACCGTACATCTGTTTTAAATATAGCATTCTCATAAGCCAAAGACATGCCTCCCTCAGCTGTATCCCATCTTTTCAAAGAGCTATTCCACAGCAGAAAAGACAATATCCACTAACTGTAAACTTAATGTACAGTTCCACAGATATTATTAGACACAGTCATACTTGCAGATGTACACCATCTTAGCTGAAGAACCTGAGGAATATTCTAAAGAAGATACTTGAAAACATCTGAAGAATGTCAGAACAACCCTAAGACTGTTTTGGTGGGAGGAGTATCAGAAAAAAGAAAAAAAGAAAAAAAAGAAGAAAAAAAAAAAGAAGGGAAATATTTGTCACCTTTACAAAGTATACAGGAACAGACTACAAATCGATACTGGACATTACTGCATGACAGAACTCCAGCACAGAGCACATGTATAATTGATCCCTTCAGCACATCATACGCTGGCATCTCAAGAAGAAAAGAATCAGCTCTGGAGTTTCTTGGGACTGAGGAGTTTTATAGAACATTGTAAAATGCGATGAAAACTCCCAGATGTGAATAAAGAATGTGCTACTAAACCTTTCTTTCTCTACACCATAATGTCTTTATGGTTATCCCTTGACTGTAGGAGAGTCAACTTATACTAACATTTACATGACACTATTGTGATGATGTAGGTAGGGCACAGAGAAGAAATTTTAAAATTTCCTTAATAACTTGTCTAAATCAATAAATCAGATGTCTCTCACAGCTGTATTTTGAGTTGCATTTTTCAGTATTAAAAATTTTGAATCTCAAGGGAAAGCAAAATCCTTTTTCCAATATTTTCTTAAAGCATGTTTCCACTACTACGCTAAAGGCTGCATGTCATTACTGGAGCAAAAGAAACTTGGCATTAGCCACAGGAACTACCATGCATATTTTATGCATAATGCAACAAGCAGATGGTCAAAACTGGCACCAGAAGCTGCTGACAGGTGAGGCAGAAACTGTCTGCAGACATCAGGGACTGAGATGAAGAACTCCTATTTTTGAGATGCAATTATCTGTTCTGTGGACTTCATCCATGAGGCAGGCTGGCAGCCACACATCTTGCAAAGTTGATACTTGATTTGCACATTAGACACAGTAGCTAGCCGAATAAACAAAGCAACGCTGAGTCAGCTTGTCAGACAGCTTGGTCAGAGTAGGACACATTAATCGCCTTGCGCCTGCTTTTTTAACCAAACAAGATTTGCACAAGAATAGAAGACAGAGCTCGCCATTCTTTACAAGGACAGCATTGCTTGTAGCATTTTCCAAGATAAAGAACTTCAATATTTGGCAAGCCAGACTTCAGCTCGCTGCCTAATGGAAATCTCTTTTGATCACTGCAGTAACTGACACATGAGTTCTTGTTAATAAAAAGAATGGTAAGTGCTTTTTCCCTTGAGAAGTCAATAAAAACAATCTTATCACCAAATCATTAAACAGCAAATACTTAGGATCCTAAGAAAAAAAGAAATTCCTTTTTTTTTTTTTCCAATTCACTACATAAACACATCAAGGCACACTTCAGTTCTTTTACCTCAGAAAATCTTTAGAACTTTGTTTTGTTGTCAGAGATAACATTTTTTTTGCTCAAGTTAAACAAAAACTTACTGGTTCTTGTTCAGATAAATTATCAAAATTCCAACCCTGATGTCTGCCTTTAATCAGAGCGACCAGCAGAAGGACTTTTGGTGTGCATTATATCATACCAATTTACATTCATTTTGTTATATAAGGAAAAATTACAATGAAGTCAAGAATAAAAGATCCATTATATTTGCTCTGCATTACATGAAATTGCTGAAAACTCTCATCAAAACATTCACAAAATAAAACTAAATCAAAAAGCTTTTACAGCATCCAAATATAAAATATAAAAGAAACTAGAGTTTACAATATAGTAGAGTTATCATGAATTATACACAAAAGCTACACAGGTTAAGCAACGAATTTTCCCCGTTCTATCATTGGTACAAAAACAGCCAGGTTACACACCTAAGCAGATCTTCCCAGTGATGTGAAAACCTCAGTAGCAGTTTGGCCTCTGGCAGTTATTGTAAAACAGTGGACAGTGCAACTCCAAACATTCCTCTGGAAGGTTTCCATGTTTTGAAAGCAAGCCTTTTTCTTGTTTTCTTGCCACCACAAATAAAATAAAAAGACAAGTAAGTACATTGTTCTCTTAAATGAGTATGCATCCGCTAAATTAACATGAAGCCAGTTTTTCTAAACGGAATGGTGCAACGACTGCCAGATTCAGGAAGACTCAGGACTTCCTCTTAAAGACTGAAAATACATCCAGATCACTATATTACTTACAAACTTTCAAGCAATGCTGAGGGATTGGGATTTTTAACATACCGGTGTATGAAATATCAAAATTACCAATAAAACATAAGCATAATGTATTAGTTTCTCAGTTTGAAAACAGAAATGGCTGGCTAGCTAAAAGACTGCCAGTACTATGTTACTAACATAAATACTAATATAAATAGTCACAGCAAATACACCAGCTTCTTTGCTTTGATCCCATTTGTACTTCTATCACAGAATGCTGAATACGACTTTTAAATAGCTCCCACCATCTAGGGATGATGACTTTTAAATACTTCCCATCATCACCACCTGTTATCATCTAGGCGTGTATTACCTAGTAACACTAAAAATCACCTCTTGGACAAGAAATTTCCTGCCTACTTGCACACAGACTCTTTCATTAGATGGTCAGACATCACAGCACATAAAGCAGCACACAACTGCTGGGGCAAGATGGACAGTGCATGGCTTCAAGCATGAAGGAAACAGATTTAAAAACAAGGTAGTGCTCATTTTTGTAGGTTTAGGCAGAGCTTCAAAAGATCACAGAGGAAACCCATGTCACATTCCTGCATTATTTGTATGAGAAATGGCTGCCTATATTCTCTTTTTGCCATTTTTAAATGATTCTCAGGAAAAGGCAGTTTCTATTCAGAGCTAAACCTTGAGAAACACTAATTCATTCCTTCAGAACCATATCAGTATCACAGGCACTGCCTTTTTAACCTCACCAAAGAGGGTATAACTAATAAGACACGATGGATTCCTGTGTTTCAAAAGCACCTAGCTCAGTATGCACTACTCAAACAGGAACAATACTCACAGTAACAATAAAAGAGAAGTCTGATAGACTGCTGGTAACTGAGCAACCAGAAGGCAAACCATGTTCTGAGGTTTTCTTTAGAAGAAAAGAAGCTATGATGTTACATCTACATCTAAATAATGTTCCCAAAAAGTCAACAACAAAATATAACAGTGATCAGTAAAAGTTAAAGAATTATTAAACATATATATCAAACTGTGGGTCACAGGTGATCATTTAGCAGAGCAACCAATACAACTCGCTCAATCTGAGTTAAAACTATTCCGGCCTGAAAAACCAATCAGATGGTGTCACAGTAATCTGAGAACCCCAGGAAATGCCAGAGTTGTCAAACCACCTTCTCAATAACATTCTGCCCCCCCAATTAGAAACTGGATACACTAAGTCGCTATTTGGCAAAATTCCCTGCTTCAAATGACAGCAGAGAAACAAGAGAGAGGCACTCTTTCATCTCCTCTAGTAACAAGACCAAATAATTTCAGATGAGTGGAATCAGTACCTCACTGCAGAGAAATAACAAGGAGATACTCAAATTTTATGTGGAGTACTAAATTAATTTCCCAGCAAAGTGATTTAACAAGAATTCATAGAATGTGTTCTCAAATGAGAAAAAAAAGTCCAACAGGGGAGAGAATTAAAAAAAAAAAAAAAAATGTAGAAAGGATATAGCAGAATGTCACCAAAGTGACCAAGTCTGCTGGGTAAAAAGAAGACTCTGTGCATACACTGACTTTCTGGATTAAGATGACTAATCTGTAATCACAGGAACAGCAGGAGGGAAAGAGAAATACACCTTCTTTTTTAAGTTTGAAATACACATGATACTAAGAATTAATAACTGTGAAGAATGCATTAAGCTATGCTTGAGAATTAAGCTTACAGGTACCAGCATATCTCCTGAGTGGTTGAGGGGATATTACTGCAAAAGAACCAGCTCCTCCTTCAAGAGACAGACCCACAAGAAAAAAATAAAGAACTTGAGTTTTGTGTGGAAACACAGATCTGAAGATGTGGTGAGAGGATACCCAGAGACATATGCCAAGACTGACAGACCAACAGATTGGTGAAACTCTTGAGCTGGCAGGGCTCAGCAACACATGGTCACCTGGACACTAGCTCAGCAGATAAATGAGCTGCCTGTGCAGTCAAGGATTAAAGTAGGCCTGGTCAAATCAAATCTGGGGCAGCATGCGCTGCCCATGCGCTGGAGTCAGGTATGAATCATCTTTTTGTGGAACGGTGCAAACCGATGGAAGGTGTTGAGGAATCACTGTGAATATAGTATGCTAGAGACAGCCAAACTGGGATGGACATCTTCTGCTCTACCTTGACTATTCATGTAGCAACCTACATGAATACACTGGGGTTGGTGTTGGGCCATGTAATGTCATCATAGGAACAATTCACCTGCTGCTTCCTCAGCCAGCAATGCCATGGCAAAAGACAGTACAAAAACATTTCACATCCCACCTCATAACAGCAGGCAGAACAAAATGACCTCACAGCCCACCTCTTCAGCCAATCTGATTTAGACATCCAAAATTTAAAACTATTTTGTAAAGAATTTATGCTTTCACACAACATGAACAGTCTTCTCACATATTCTCCAAGCATCATAACAAAGAGAGCTAAACACAAACTTTATTGCTCTAAGTTATTATTAGTAAATCAAGGATAAACAAAACCAACTAAAAGACAGTAAGCTCCATCACAGCATATAACCTCTAACTCAGTGAAGACCAATTAATTTTGGACTTCTAAAACCTTTCTTGCTTCTCTCCAATAATTAAATATGTTGTGAAGGCCAGAAAAAAAAAAAACAAGGAGAGTCATGTAGGAGAACTCAGAACCATGAAATAACTTTACTTTTGAAAATGTTTAAATAATATTTCAGTGTGAAGAAACAGGCATCTTTACTGTGCACTACATTCCTGCCATTCCAACCAATCCACAGGTTCCTGCTCATGTTCTTTTTCCTCTGTACACAGAAAGCCTTCTAAAGCCTTCTTTCTCAAAAGGCATGTTTCACAGGAAAATTTCAGAGCAAGCTACTTTTACAGATAGCATGCTTGAAAGTACAAATTATTGAAAAAATACTATCCTTTAAGAAAAAAGAGGGAGACAAAGATCAGATGGTGAGGAAGGCAAATTGAAACTGCAAGAGTTACTGAATTGCACCCACATGGAACTCTTCACTGTCCAAATCAGCAAGACATGTTTTTAAGTGAGACTAATTATTCAAAGGTAAAATCCTGGTCCCAGAACTAGTTGCAAAATCAAGAGTGTCGCTGTAAGCATACTAGGAATAATAAATTTTAAAAAGACAATATATTTAGTGTTTAATTGAAATTATTGCCATAGTTGTAGCAATAGCATATTCAAGCAGAGCCATACTTCTCATGGGCGAATATGAACGCTGATTGCTATCCAGAGTACACTCCACTATGAAAAACACTCTTCTAATATAAAATGTGTCACTGAGATGGAAAAAGTCATAAGGAACACTTAAACATTCAAAAGCATATGTTTATTTCCAATGAAAGTGGAAAGTATTTTGTAATTTTGAAAATTGACTCACTTAAATTTAGCAAGCAGTTTCAAATATCCAAGTTGAAAAAATTCTGGCATCACTTTGGGACATACTAGCATAAATGTTTCCTAAATTTGTAAAATGTAACAAGAATTACAATAGAGCATATTCATTTTACCTCTTCATGATATGAACTGCTGAACAACAGGAAAAGGAGCTGGGAAACCTCTGATGAAAGGCTGAGGACTAGACTAATACATTTAAAATCACTATGAAATCTATCAATCTCTAAAAGAAACAGTCAAGCTAGAAGGACATTGACTTAAATTATATTAGATAAACATAACGGCAGCTGGGATTTTGCAGCTCTTGGGCAAAAGTAGTTCAAACAAGACAATTTCTCAAGGCCAGACTGCACTTTCAACAACTCTTGTTTGTCATGTAGACAAAGTAGATAGCACAAATAAAAGAAATCACAAAAGGCTGCACTTGTCAAACGCAAATGGCTTAGGCCAGGTATTATCAGAAATTACAGCCATATAATCTCATCTTCAAAGCATCAGACAATGAGGATTGCTCAACTCCACAGTGACTCAAAGTATCATTCATATTAAGCATCAAGAGAAATTAAAAGTTTTGGAGGTTTAGGCCATCAGGTCAGTCCACTTTAAAACAAGCATTACAGGCTCAAGTTTGACTCACTTTTCTTAACTCAAAACCACTGATTCTGACAGTGAGAAAAAGAGGGAAGACAGCAGTGTAAAAGGGAGCTGCTGAAAGAAATGAAGAACACCTTAGTGAATCCTCTATCATTCAGCTTTTTTTTTTCCTTGCATGTTCCACTTGAGGCTGAGTGGAAGAAAGAGGAAGGTGTCCAAGACTAAAAGAGCCATAATATTCCAATGCAAAAAAGCATGAGAAATAGTTTTAGTATTCATTTATTTTCCCTCTAACAATCCAAGTAGCTGTGGGAAAAAGCAATGTTAAGGGACTAGCCTAAACTTCAGACTTCTACTCAGCCTCTAGAAGTTACTGCTGTTGTCCATCATATTTTGTGGATGGTTATTTCGTAAGAGAGTGTGAGGATAGAAGGGTATCCAAATTAGCACCTGAAAGATTGTTGAATATATAATAACAGTGCTAGCCCTTCTTTGTGCAGGCAGTGGACTCCTTCTCCAGGCCTTATTGCACCAGATCACAAAAGCTGACACTGTGATTTTCTGTCTACCCTAACTAATGGTCTATTGCAATACTTTTAACTTTTTCCCGTACCTTTCATGACAAGATTTTGAAGTCAGTTCATCTTGCAACAGAATATCTGCCTCTTCATCTTTAAAACCAGCTCACCAGGAACTGGTTAAAGGCCCACCTGTGGCCTTTGTTTGAAGTGAAATACTGTCCCAAGTGAAAAAGCAGAGATAAGCCTGAGAATGAGCACACTGCTGTAAATTACAGCAGAAATTTCCTGTCATTCTTGCTCCAGTAAGCTAAAAAGCTACAAGGTCTAGCTTTAAATTCTGAGTTTGCAAGCCACACACTGGAGTGAACGTGAGAGTTAAGAGGTACAGAACAATGTACTGCTAAACTGAAGTAAGAAACTAGAAAATTTCACAGCAGCCAGCTCATGAAAATCACACATATCTACCGGGCCAACATAGATTACAGAGTCATAAAGCCAAATTTTTGTACAATTTTTCATTTTATTAAGTTTGCCTTTAGTGTCGAAAAGAAGCCATATCCTCTCAGCAATTTTAAGTACCTCACCTTCTGTTCTGCACTTAGGGGAAAAAAAAAAAAAAAAAGCAAACAATGAACATTTATAAACTGTAATCAAGTAATCTGAAGAACAGCTCCCAAGCACCTCTTAACTAAAATTTGACAGAAGGACACAGAATACCAGGTATTCTGAAATTTAATTATAAGCAATTGCAAAGATACACAAAAGTTCAAGATTAAATCGGTTTCTGTATCTTAATCCATAGCCAGAGGAATGTTGTTATTTACAAAATCTATACTGCTTTAAGGGGAGGCCAACAGGCTTGAACACAGACTTTATAATCTAAAGCATCTTCAGCAGCTAGAAATCTCACCTGTTAAATCTGAGAGACCCTAACTGTAATCCTTGTTTGTGAATTCTGTAACATCCAGAGTGCGACATAACAGGCTGCAGTACAGTAACACAAGTACTCTGCACTCAGCAACAGCCTCCACATTCTGCAGCCCTATAAACAGAATTAAAAATGAGGGAAAAAAGGAACTGCAGGCAGGATACACATTAGTAGCATATGATACTCCTCTGGTAGTCTGTAGTATGTGAAATCCAACTTGGAGCTGTCCTAACATATCATTTTAAAGGTATGCATTTCTTGATATGTACTTTCTCATGTAAACTTATAAAAATTAAATGCACTCATTGTGAGCAACTTCTTTCTTCAAAGCAAACCGAAGTCTTCATAGCAACACTACCCACCAGAGAAAGCTAATTCTCTGAACTCCTGGTGCTGGTGATGCTTTCCTTTAGCTGTAGCAGACTGAGTGCCTGGAGGACATTTTAGCTTTCCAATCCCAGCAAGGCTCTCCACTACTCAGTCTCATCTTTCAAACTACACCCCTGCTCCTCTGCAGAGATATGTATATGTACATTTGTATACATTTGTATATGTACATTTTCCTACTTTTTACAAACTCATTTTGACAAGAGAAGATCTCAGACTCAGCCATTTTAGAACAACTTTGAACTTTACTTCCAGTTATTACATACCAATATTCTCTCCTAGGCTTTCTCTTTTAACCTGCAAATGGACCTTTGTACATACCTCCACAATTGTGGTTGGTATCAACTTGTTCAAAACACAGCTCTACAAATGCTGTAAATTTTTGAGTTTCTGTCATTTACGTTGCGTTGCCTTTCCCCTTATTTTAGCCAATACTCTATAATAAAAGACGTGTGGCAGTATACGAGGATTTTACTCACATGTAATAGGGCATTTAAATGTAAAGATGTTTCAGTGCAGAAAAGAAGAGCTTAAATTTCATATTTCTATGGAAAAAGAATATACACAAGCTAGTTGCTTCACTTCCATTTGAATCTCATTCAACAGTAAGAACTTCTGTTACAGAAGCTGGAAGCAGAACTGAAGACCTCAGAAGCACAATTAGTCTTCTCTCCAGTCCTCCAGATTAGGGGGAATGAGGAGGGAAAGGACTGACAGAATTAAGACAATCAATAAATGGCTAAGGGAGTGATGATGTGAACAGGGCTTTGGCTACTTAAGTCATGGAACTAATTTTGAGAAATATGGGCTTCTGGGGGAGGATGGAACTCGTCTGTCAAACAAGGGAAAGCTTGTCTGCGGGAGCAAACTTTCTAATTAAAAAAGGAGGGCTTTAAATTAGAGTTGCCAGGGGTGAGGATCCTCAAATCATTGCACTTTGAGGATAACAATGGTGATGAATGACCTGGGCCTTTAATAGGATCACAAGCCAGTACGACAACACCTAATGTATGGATAAGGGAGCTTCAGTTGTTAAACCAACCTCAATTGGAGCCAAACTCAAATGCCTGTGGAGCATGGGGAATAAAGAGGAGGAGCTGCAGATTTCTGCGTGCTTACAGGGCTATGATGTCATTGGCATCACTGAGATATGGACAGATGACTCTCAGAGCTGGAATGTAGGAATAGACAGGTATAAACTCTTTAGGAAAGATAGGCAGCAGAGAATGGGAGAGGGTGTTGCCCTCTGTATCTATGACCACCATGCAGCTCCACCTAGGGACAAATGAGGAGCTAACAGAGAGCTTAAGGGTTAGGGTTAAAGTGAAGGCAGGAAAAAGAGATATCATAGTAGGAGTCTGCTAAAGGCACCTGACCAGCAAGACAGAGTGCATAATGCCCTCTACAAACAGACAGGAGCAGCTTAATGTTTACAAAACACGGTCCCACAGGGACCACTCCAATATCTGTTGTAGGGACAACAAAGCATCACAACAGAAATCGAAGATGTTCCTGGAATGTGTTGACAATACCTCTCTCTTCTGAGCAGTATAGGGACCCACGAGAAAAGATCTATGCTGAACCTTGTCCTCAACAGTGTGGGGCTGGTGAGTAGTACAAAGGTCAAGGGCAGCACTGGTTACAACCACAAAATGGTGGAGTTCAAAATCCTTAGGGTATCAAAGAGAGTGTGCAGCAAGCTGGACTTCAGGAGAGCAGACTTGGAACTCTTTAGGGAACTGCTTGGCTGGGTGACATGAGAGAAAGCCCTGGAGAGAAGAGGGGCCCAAGAAAGCTGGCCGGTATTCAAGGACTATTTTCTCCAAGCCCAGAAGCAGTGCATCCTGAGAAAAAAAAAAAAAAAGACAGGCAAGAATGCCAGGATGACTTCCTCAGATCAACACCTGGACTTACTTAAGCTCAAATCGAAAGTCTACATACATGACAGCAAGAATGGGTCACCTGGAAGGACTACAAAGAAGTTGTGTCTACAACCAGGGATCAGGTTAGGAAAGCAGAAACCCAGATAGAAGTAAATCTAGACATGAACTAAAGGGGACTAGCCAGGGACATAATGGGCAGAGAATGGGTTGAGAGCAGCCCTGAGAAGGATTTGGAAGTGTTGGTTGATGAAAGATTCAACATGTGCTAACAATGTGTGCTTGCAGCCCAGAAGACAAATTGGATTTGGGCTGCATCAAGAGAAGTGTGACCAGCAGGTCGAGGGATGTGATTCTGATCCTCTGCTCTGCTCTTGTGAGACTCCAGTTCTGTAGCCCCCAACACAAGAAGGACATGGAGTTGTTGGAGCAGGTCCAGAGGAAGGTCATGAAGATTATCAGAAGGCTGGAGCACCTCCCCTCTGACGACAGGCTGAGAGAGCTGGTGCTCTTCAGCCTGGAGAAGAAAAGGCTCTGAGACTTATAGCAGTTTTCTAGTACCTGAAGGGAACCTACAGGATGCCCCCTCCCTGGAAACATTCAGAGGCAGGCTGGATGTGGCTTTGAGCAACCTGGTCTAGTGGGAGGTGTGCCTTTGGAAGGGGCAATATGAACTAGATCATCTTCAAGTTCCTTCTAACCCAAACCATTCTATGATTTTATAGTCATGAACACTCCCATACAGACACTATTGCTAACACAAACCTCTCTCAGTGTGCTGCACAGAACTTCCTCTGTCTCATTGTCCTCCGACCTAAGACACACAATGCCATCTCATGCAATACAAAAAATTGGTCAGAATTCATTAAGTTCTTTCACTTTCCAACAGGGGGTTTGGGAGAGTGTTAACATGTTTACAAGCAAAATAAAATGCAAAATGTGTTTATGAAACCAATCTTTTAAAGCTCAGTTCCACATATACTGCTAGGGAGAAAACGGCAGAACATAACTTATTATAGGTTCTCAGTTCTGAACAACTCATGGTTGGGGGGGTCTGCTGGGAGATGCAGTTCTTCATCTCTTCTGGGAGAGGTGTCTGGAATTGGAGCATTAACTCTTTGAATTCCAGTGCATTACATGATGTTATGATGTGGAATACTGATTACCAAACATCTTAAAACCATGAGAACCATGTAGAAAAAAATACAGAAATAAACAAACTCAATCGAGAGTCCACATAAATCAGACATGCACATTTGGTATATTTCATAATTACAGTTTTGACCTGATGAAGGAAAGCATGTTTATTATCTGAAATATGCCACATTCACTGTTTGTTTTTTTCCATAATGTTACAGCTCTCAAGTCAGTAGATGGTATATTTGACAATGACTTCCTTCACTTCTATGGCACTCAGTTTCAAACTGAGCAAAGTGTATGAAATAGCCAATCACCAGAGCAGGCACAAACTCACCTACCTTCTAATTACTACTACCTTCATAATTAGAATGTGCTATACAGCCCCTGGTGAAATTGCTCACATAATACCTCCCAAAGAACAAAAAAGCAGTGAAAATACAGGACAGGAATTTTCAAAGCACAGTTTAGTGCTGTGTTCAGTACCAGCACCTGTACTTACACCAGCAGAGCAGCAGTAATTTCTAAGCTTCTGTTCATGCTGCACATATGAACAAGTTAGCTTATCCAATCCTTCCTATCACACATTTACACAACCCTAATCCCATTTCCTCACCTCAGAGGCATCCTGTCCTCATGAACTGGATCACAATCCGGCTCCTCTGCTCAGACAAGTACAGCAACTCCAGCCTACACCTACCTCATCGGAGTTGCACGCTTCACCTCACCCTTTTTCTGCTTTTATTCCTTTGCCCTACACAAGAGAAGTTCAGATATTTGATACCAGCAAATGTTCTGAAGCAACAGAGTAAAAGGATCATGGTAATGGCCCTGTAAGTCATCAAAAAAACATGTTTGGAGGTGTTCATCCTTTCTCCTACTCAGAAAATTATTCCCAGACAACCAGAAACAAGCACTGTGGATCAATTTGAAGTGCTTCCTACAAGGACAAACAATTGCCCTCAGAAAAGAAAATCATAAAAAGTGAAGGAAGATGACAAGATGATGGCAGTTATAAGAATTTAGGACAATCCTGTAGACTCAATTGGAAGTGTAAATACTTAGTCTCACACAATTACTGAAGTTCTAAGGCCATAAGTTATTTTGGATTAATATTAATGCTTAAAATTGAGATTTTATCATATACTCTGAAACATTTATCACATAGCCTTGCAACATGCAATTGCTCAAACAACATGGAAATTTAAAGAGAAAAATAAAAAGTAAGAGAACATTAACCAGTATGAGATCAAAGCATTCAGGTTTAATCCATCCAAAATGATTCAGAGCTAATATTAAAGACAATTTTTTTATTTTTTTTCCATAAAGGTTTATACAAACTCAGGGGAAAAAAAATATATACTGAATCTTTGGAAGTAGTGCTGCCTGACTCTATTTCAAATTGATCAATTTTATTGTGACAAAATACTATGATAAGCTACAGGAAAGCAAGTTATTTAAGAAGAAACTACAGAAGCAAGACTTGGACACATCACAGGAGTTTCCACGGCTGGAAGTCTATATTCTATACCAAATGATATGAACCAAGTTGAAATTGAGGCATCAGGGAAAATGCAATATGTTGGTGATACGCTGTCTGAGGGGGAACAGTCTCATACAATTCTCATATTCACTCATATGCGAAATATGAAAACATATTGCGCAGACAAATACAAACTCACTAGAAAATTAAGAGTTAACTATCAAATGTGCTAATGGTACCCCACTTACTGAACTTCTCAGACAACACCAAAGTGCAGGGTAGTCCCAATATATTAACCTCTGTTAACAAAAGAAAATGTCTGCAAAAAAGTGGTATGGTTTGGGGAGGAATGAAGAAGTAAAATTCAGCAATGACAAGAAGATTCTGTGCTTAAACAATCAAAATGGTTTAGCGTGGGAACTAACAGGCTTGGGAGCAATCTGCATAAAAGACTTGGAGTAGATCAGAATTTGAGCAACGCCATTCTGCCACAAAAGTCAGACATCAGTTTGGGAAATAAAAACAACTTAATCTGTTAAATACAGGAAATAATCCTTTACCCAGTGCTGGTGCAGCCTGAGCTGGAATACTCCAGTTTGAGTTAATTTACTCCAGAAAGATGTTCCAGAACACATCCAACAGGGAGGAATGAGCACGACCAGTGGATTCAGAAAACATGATGTAAGAGAAGGCTGAAAATGAAAGAATCGTTTAGGTTGGAAAGACATCTAAGATTATAAAGTCTAACTGTTAACCGAGCACTGCCAAGCCTACCACTAAACCACATCCCTAAGCATCACATCTACACATCTTTTAAATACCTCCAGGGATGGTGACTTAACTACTTCCCTAAGCAGCATATCCCAGAGATTCACAAAACCTTCAATGAACATATTTTTCCTTACATTCAACCTGAACCTCCTCTGGCACAACTTGAGGCCCTTCTCTCTCATCCGGATCACTGTTACCTGGAGGAAGAGGCTGATCCCTACCTCTTCACAACATCCTTTCAGGTATTTGTAGAACAATGTTTCCCCTAAGCCACCTTTCCTCCAGGCTAAATAACCCCAGTTGCCTCTGCCACTCCCTATGAGAGTCTTTAGAAGGGTCTCTATACCCTCCACCAGCTTCTTTGCCCTAAAAATGGAAATCCATTCCATGGGTGAGGGAAGGCTCTAAGAAGAGATGCCTACAAGGAAAGAAGATACTTTTCAAAATGTATTCACTTCAGACTTCAAGGAAATGTTTCAAAACTTGCAAAAATCCTGCAGTGCAGCTACAAGTGGTAGAAGAACTATACTAACTAACTAACACTAATGGGAAGTAATGCATTAAAACTACAACCAATTATATGGATCCACTGTGCCTGTGTGCTTGCCTACGGAGACCACTCCTTGGAATGGGCTATGCTGGCTCTATGTGATTCTGCCTAGCAGGACAGATAATATGACCTCTCAAATGCTTCCTAATCCTTTTTTCCCCTAATGATACCATTACAGAAGCTCTTGAGACTTAAAGACGCTTGAAGTATTTCTTCAGAGCCTACTGCTCCAGCACTAAGGCTTGTTTTTTTTTGTTGTTGTTGGTTTTTTTTCAGTTTATTTCTATTAATCGTAAATCATGTGTCAATTATCAAAACTAACAAAGATGACACTCGAGGTACTTCACTGATCGTTAAGGACTTGTCTGCAGGAAGAAGTTACTATGCCTAGTTTACTCTGTGGTTGCACACTGAACTAGTTCTTTTTAATAACAACCTCTCTGGACACAGTGAGCGTTCAGTAAATGTGAGATAATGTTTGCCACTTTTTATAACACTGAAAATGGGCTGTAAATTGACATCTTCCCGTTTTGCAGTATTTTCCTGTGTAAACATATGCATTTCCCAAGTTTCAGTATTAAAACTGTGTTTAACTTTAGCTTTAAACTATGGATTATGAAAGAGATACCGTTTGAAATCTGCTTTCCTAACTCTATGTGCTGTTGTTTTTGACTGGCATGATCCTACTCGAAGCTTCCTCTACATTCAGCATACCCTTAAATAACACATTGAGAAAATTGTGTCTTTCTCTGAAAAGCAATGTTATCCAAAAGATCTAGACATAAAATTTGCAAGTATTTTTTCTCTTCTGCTTTGAAGCCCCAATATCATGGACTCTGTTACATACAAAGAAACAAATTTCTGAATCCTACTTCTAAACACACATCAACAGAAAAAGGTAAATGGAAGATCAGTTCTAGAATAACTGTCTATAAATTCAAATATTAATATCCAAATTCACTGAGTCTGCAGAACCAAATATAAAGAACAGTTCACCTTCTTGAGATACTCATTAACTACCACTTCTGGTCTGGCTGGAATTTATTTTCTTTAATCAATTTGCTGTATTAAATTGCTTCCAGGCGGAGCAAGGAAGTATGGCTATTTTTAAAATTAAAACAACAGCAGATACATTTTCCTCATGTAGGTTTGGTTCAGATCCTGCCCAAGCTTGTAATTTTATCTACATAATACAACCTTCCCCTTTGTAAGGGATTCTGGTCTATCATGAAAGGAGTTGTCATCAACCACCAATGTAATGATGGAATATTTTAAAGCAATTTTTAACGTCTACGGTCACCCATCAGTTACTGGTTTTCTACGGTATTTCAAATTATTTTTATTCCCATTGCCAATAAAAAAATTTCTTACATGAACATAATTCTCTGGTTTCTCTGTCACAATCTCTTCTGTTGTTTTGTTTTTCCAACTTTTTCTATAAAGTTTGAAGTTCTTGATAAAGATTTATATTTAGCCACAGAAAGACAACAAATGAAAAGTGTAACCAAAGAATCATAGAATCATAAAGTCAAAGAATCATAGAATGGCTTGGGTAGAAAAGGACCTTTAAAGATTATCTAGTTTCAACCCCCCTGCTGTGGGCAGGTCACCAACCACTAGACCAGGCTGCCCAGAGCCACATCCAGCCTGGCCTTGAATGCCTCCAGAGATGGGGCATCCACAAACTCCTCGGGCAACCTGTTCCAGTGTGTCACCACCCTCTCTGTGAAAAACTTCCTCCTAATATCTAACCTAAACCTCCCCTGTCTCAGTTTAAAACCATTCCCTCTCATCATGTCACTATCAACCTGTGTGAACAGTCATTCCCCTCCCATTTACATGCTCCCTTCAGGTACTGGAAAGCCATAATGAGGTCTCCCTGGAGCCTTGTCTTCCACAAGCTAAACAAGCCCAGTTCCCTCAACCTTTCCTCATTGGAGAGGTGCTCCGGCCCTCTGATCATCTTAGTGACCATCTTCTGGACCCGCTCTAAGATCTCTATGTCTTTCCTGTACTGGGGGCCCAGGCCTGGATGCAGTACTCCAGATGGGGCCTCACAAGAGCTGAGTAAGGGGTAGCAATCACCCCCCTCTCCCTGCTAGCAACCCTTTTTTAATGCAGCCAGAACACAGTTGGCCTTCTGGGCTGCAAGTGCACACTGATGGCTCATGTCCAGCTTCTCATCCACCATGACCTCCAGATCCTTCCCTGCAGATCTGCTCTCAAGATGATCCTCCCCCAGAGTAATACAAACTCCTGGCATGGCCCTGGCCCACATAAAACACCTTGCTCTTGGCCTTACTGAATATCATTAGGTTCACATGGGCTCACTTCTCCAGCCTGTCCAGGTCCCTCTTGATGGCTTCCAGCATATCGGACTCACTGCTCAGCTTGGAGTTGTCTGCAAACTTGCCGAGGGTGCAATGGATTCCATCATCTTTGTCACAGATAAAAGATGCTGAAGAGCACTGATCCCAAGACCTACCTTTGGGGGACACCACTTTTTGACCAGCCACCACCCAGACATAGAAACATCAGTCACAACCCTCTAGCTACATTCAACCAGCCAACCAGTTCTGAATCTGTCAAACAGTCCATCCATCAAATTTATACCTCTCCAGTTTAGGGAGAAGGATGTGGTGAGGAACCATGTCAAAGGCTTTGCAAAAGTCCAAGTAGATGACATCCATCACTCTTTCCCTGTCCACTAATGCCATCATTCCAGCATAGAAGGCCACCAGACTGGTCAGGCACAACCTGCCCTTGGTGAAGCCATGCTGCCTGTCTCAGATCACCTCTTTCTCTCATACATGTCTTAACATGGTATCCAGAAGGATCTGCTACATGAGCTTCCCAGCCACAGAGGTGCGACTCACCACCCTGTAGTTCCCCAGGTCATCCTTTCTCCTTTCATCCTTTCTCCCTCTGTACATATGGACAACACCCGTATACTTCCCAGGCTACAGAGCCCTGCTTCCACTTCCTGTAAATTTCTCTTTTCTTTCAGTTTAAGCTGCAGATCCTTGCTCAGTCATTCTGGTCACCTGCTTCCTCTGCTCGATTTCTTCTGCTGGGGAATGGAGAGCTCTTGTGCTCTCAGAAGCTCGTTACAGAGCTGCCAGCTGTGTTCTATTCCTATGCTCCTAAGGACAGTCTCCTAAGGGATTCCATCCAGCAGCTGGAAGTTCCCTTAAGTAGCTGGAAGTTTGCTTTCCTGAAGTTCAGGGTCCTAACTTTGCTTTTTTGCCAGGCCTGGACTCCTCGAGATCACAAACTCCACCAGGGCATGGTCACTGCAGCCCCCAGGCTGCCTTTAGTCTTAACCTCTCTAATGCTCTCCTCCTCATTGGTTAGCACAAGGTCTAGTAAGGCTTTACCTCAGGTCAGTCCATCTAATACCTGGACCAGAAAGTTATCCTCAGCAGACTCCAGGAATCTCACACCATGCCACTATCCCAGCAGATATCCTGGTTGTTGATATCCCCCATCAGGACGTGAGCCTGCAAGCACAACACTTCTTACAGCTGAAGCAAGAAGGCCTCCACAGGCTCCCCCTGAACAGGTAGCCTGTAGTAAACCCCAACCACTAGATGTCCTTTACTGCACTTATCCTTTATTTTAACCCTTAAGCTCTCAACCTGGCCATGACTCTTTCTCAGACACAGCTCTTTGCAGCACCTTAACGTAGGGCTTAACCTTAACCCAATCCCTCCTACTCAGTCTACTCCTTCAAAAGAGAACCTGTAACCCTCAATCACAGTATTCCAGTCGTGAGATTTGTTCCGCTGTTTTTCAGTGATAGCAATTAGGTCATATTTTTCCAATTGCACCAGTTTCCAACTCCACCTGTTTATTTCCCATGCTCGGCGCATTGGTATAGAGGCACTTCAGGCGGGCTATTGGCCTCATTGCCATCTTGGAGGAGCCCTCCATAATAACTCTGGGACAAATCTGGGGTTTTCCCTCACTGCTTCCCAAGGTGACAGCATTCCCTTGCTCTTCTCTGTCACCTAGTACATTCCCTTCTCACATCATATCTGGTCTAAAGCCCTGCTAACGAGCCCAGTCAGCCTGCACCCTAGCATATTCTTGGACCTTTTAGTCAGTCACATCCTACCTAATATCAGCACTCCCCATTTCTCAAAGCTGTGTTCCAAGTCATAGTGTCCAAATCCCCAAGTGCAACATCATCCTCAAAGCTATTCATTTGATCTGTCTATCCTCCTCTTTCTGTCTTCAACTGAGAGGACAAAGAACACTACTGGTTCTCCCAGGACCTGGTGCAACCTCCCCAGAGCCCTGAAGTCCCTTTAGATCACTCTAGGGCTTCTTTTGCCTACCTCATCATTGCTGATGTGAAAAACTAGTACTGGATAATAATCAGAGGATCTAACTAGGTGAGTGATTTTCCTAGTAACATCTCTCACCTGGGCCTCAGGAAGACAACACACCTCCCTATGGAATGGATCCAAGCGGCATATCAGGCCCTCAGAATTCCCCTAAGAAGGGAGTCCACTATCAATGATGTGGTGATGCAGGGGGCACTCTGACTTGTCCCAGACAACTCCATCCAGCTGTAGCAGCAGCTAGATGTTTCAAATTCTTTTTTAACTTAGAATATTCAAATACTCTAATTTAAATTACAAGACAAAACTCCAATGAACTTTTAATTTTTTACATTTCACTGCATCAAAAAGACTCCCTCGTTGTGCTAGCACACCCAATATTAACTGCTAGAACAAAACTCAGCCTAAGAAAGGACTGCTGGAAATTGAACTATTCAAATACAAGAAGAAATGGGAAAGAGTATTTGTGGTGCAAAGAACTAACTGGCAACTAATTAAACATTTGTTTGCAGACCAGACTTTCAAAGATGGTGAGAATTTTATTTAAACAACAGAGGTTAGGCTCAGCCCCGCAGAATCCAATCTTAGATCACCATCAGATATGAGAATATTGTGAAAGTGCCTCTTAAAATTTCTAGCCCACACAGTTATGTCAGAATTTTTGCATATTGCCTTCTCTGTATCTAACTGCACAGTCCTATGGCTGCATAAGCGATTCTGTGTGAGGGCTGCCAAGCACTTCCCTCCCACCACTCCACTCCCCAGTCCCCAGCCAACACCTGTGGTCCTGGGGCAGGAACCAGCCGGCTCAGCCAACACTGTGATAGACTTCACAGGGTCAGGTTTTGGGCAGCCAGCTCTCTGACATCATCTCGGTGATTTTATATTACCTGACAAGCACACCTCAAGGCAGGCACACTTGTTTATTAAAAAAAAAAAAAAGCTTCCTCCACATGTTAGTAACACACACATTTCAACACTCACACAGAATCAGAACAAGATTGTTACTGCCTGAAATGTAAAAAATGTATTTTTGTTTGGATTAGCTATCCAGCATCTATTGGCTTAGCTTCCATTTGCCTCTTTAATTCTTTTCATTAAGAACAGGTAAACATTCTAAACATTCTACAGAAACATGATAATTATGTCTAGCATCCTTATTTCTCTTTTCTGCCATGTCACTTTTCTAAATGAGAAACAACCACACTATGGCCATTTGTTGATTTATCCCTCATTTTTTTGAGATTATGTGCTCACATTATATACACTATGTAATCTCAACGAGCTTTTTACACTGTATAACTTCCTTCTACAACTTTCCCATTATCAAGTGTGAAAATTTTATACGTCACCTGGACCTTCTAATTCTTCAAACTACTTTTTTATGATTATAACAGAAATTTGTGAAATACGTTTAAGGTAACTCAGCTGTTACAGTCAAGGGCTATTGAGTAGAATCGTATTTTCCTTCAATTTTTTGATCTTGCTCTTCTCAGCTATATTTTTGATACATGCAAATCCAAGCAAACCAGATAAATGTTTCCAGAAGCGTTGTTCTTTGGCCTTTTCCTTTCAGAAATGTCTTATTCCTCTTGTACCAGACCTTCATTTGTTCTGCATCGAAAAGAACATGCCAGGAAGACCTGACAACCTCCTCAACTGATCCAAGGAAATGCTGCTGTGACTCAGTCCTCCTGAGCCATCCATCCCTTGTGCCACACTGTTGATACAACTGCACTCTACTGCAGCTCTCTCAGCTGCACTTAATTTATCAGTAACAAGTTATTTCTTCATGCACCTAAGCTCTGTTGAAATTCTGTAATTGACCAGGGTTAGTCAATGAAGCTGCAAATTTAAGACCCATTATATGAAAAAATAGGCAATAGCATCCAGCAGAACAGCACACAATTAGCCTAACCGTTAAATGAACAATTTCTAGAGACATTCATTGCAGCAAAGAAAGAAAACTATTAGTTCTGCAGATGTTTATGGGAGGTGCCAGTAAAGCATGAAGAAAGAAATGAGAAAAGCATTTGAGAGAGAGCTGTGAGCTAAATGGAGATTCATTTCTTCAGTAGTTGGAAGATGCCACTACTGCCACTGTTCCATCCTTCTCCCAGATGCTTCACAAAATGCTTCCGACAGAGGCTACCAGGCCTACGCAAGGTAGTGAAAAATGTGATCTCACCTCTAAAATCCCAGCGTGGTCATCAGTGATCTACTTGTGCTGTTGTTAGTGAGGAACAAATAAAGCTCCTGCACTTACGTAGCAGACGATCAGTCTCACTAGTTTATATTTGGGAAGAACTCCATGACTTCTCTTTTAGACTTAAAGATGATTAAATTACTTTTTATTACATTTGATATAATTTAGAAGAAGAAAGCGTTTCTGTTAATTAATTAATTAATTCAAATCAAACTTCACTATGTGCAACACATTTTTTTCCCAGTAAGAAACACAGGAAAAAAACTCTTTCTGTCTGTCAATTAGAAGTTATTTGTCCTCCATCTTCTGCTCTACTACATCTACAAGTACTACTCTCATATGTGCCTGCATTATGACTTTGCTAAGGAATTAGTCCTTCAATTGTTTAATTTATGATTCAACTGGCAGTTGTGTATGTTGTTTAGAAAAATAAAACTTCATAATTTTGAAAGAACTAACAAAATTTATCCTCTTTCCGTATAATGCGACAAGTCATTCATTCCACTTACATACACAGTACCATGAAAATAAATAAATAAACTTAGGGTATTAAACTACCAAAATCAAGGAAAAAAGAGTTATGGAATCCACTTCATCTTGAAAATACTTAACAGATGATCCGCTAAATGAACAGCCTTGAGCATCACTGATGAGGACAAAGGGCAATAACCTGGAGTTACAGAGGAAAATGTTTATACTATCAGTAAAGTAAAAGTCCAAACAGAGCAATCCAAGGACAGAAATCTAAATTCCACAGAGGTTTCACAGATGTGATAGCATACACAGGGATTCCTCTTTCAAGCAGAAAGAGATATGTGTTCCTTGCTTCTCTTCATGTATTTACGTCACCTGAAGAGGAACTATTCAATCTAAAAATATACTTTCATGCATAAGAGCCAGCAAAACCCATGGGAGGTTGGATATATCTACTTATCCCCATTACAATAATGGTGTCTGTCAATACATATCTGCTGTGATTTCCCGTTCTCACTGAAAATTTAATACAGTTTGTGTTCTTAAGCCTTTTGTCCACTGCAGGTTGAAAGACAGACATACTCTACAGTTAAGGTATCACACTGTTTTTCTGAAAGCTGTCTTTGCCAACCTGAAAAGTCACCCCATTTCAAAAAAGATCATCGATGAACATCACCCAGAAAGATAAGTGGAAATCCTTTCCCAAAGCAGCTGAGGACAAACAGATACGAAGAGAAAAGGTTGGTTGTGGGCAAGCTCTAAAGAGATCAGAAAAAAGCATCCAGCACGTTGTCTGCAAATAAACATGTGTGGACGGCAAAGGCTTGGAAAAACAGAATACCAGAAGCTGCTATGGGGCATTGTTCACATCAAACCACTGAAATGTTTGGACAAAACCAAGAGGAAAGACAATCATTTAAGTTAAATTGTCGTTTGTCCCAAACAGTTAATAGCAATGTTGTAGGAGTCTACAGTACATGTAACAATAAAAAGCAGGATTAACAAACAATGCATCTTCTTTTAGTGCACCAAAATCCTGTCATTCCTCTTTCTTGAAGCTTTAACTACTTTGCAGTCACTAGATTAGAAGACTTGAGGACTTGCATACTTTCCAGACATGCTGAGCCTAATGACAACTTCCTTTACAAAGCAACAGCCTCACAATGAATAAACAAACTTAAACAGAAAGCCATCCTTCACACAGAGAACATAGTGACAGATGCTATAAATTAGACGGAATACTCTTCAAGTAGTATTTCTTCCCTCTGAGCAACCACACAGTGCAACACAGAGCATCTACAGAAAGATTTATGTATGAAAACCGAAGGGAGTTGTTTTTGTTTTTAAAAAGGCTCTGGAAGAAAAAAAAAAAAAAAAAAAAAAAAGAATTATCTGGGTTAAACATACAGTTAAAAATTTAAGATGACAACATTCTGCAGCAGACACTTATATTAAATAGAGAGTATGAATTTAAGGTCTGAAGGTAAATTGTAAGAAGGCCACAAACTCACTACACAAAAATTCACACAGCTATAAAAAAATAAAGTATTCGTTACTCTATTTCAGTCTCATTCTCTTCTTTGAATGGGCTGAGGCCACTGATTCCTAATTGGTGGTCAAATATATTCCCATTCCAATGACAGTTCTGGAACGAATTCTCACCTTACACAAAGTGCAGTGACTTTAGAAAAGATCAGTTTTCCTGCAAACTGCAAGCTTGTTAATAGGATTAATTTGCCTGGTCAGCCAAGTCCTTTTCTCCCCACATCTTGCATTTCTATGCTTTTACAGCAGAAAAGAGATTGAGGAGAAAACAGCAATTCCTTTACAAATGCCTAACATTATCTAAAGAAGCTCAAGGGGAAAAGATATTCAGAGGCAACCTTTGACCCAAGGATAAACTTCTTCACTAAATTACTTAACAATTTAATGAATGCAAGAAAAAGCCCAATAAAAGTTTGACCTAAACACTGTCCATGCAGTCAATATCATTTACTAAAAGTGATACTAATTTTTCTTACGCTCAAAGCAGTATGTACTTCTACCAGGTGATCCAGCTGCTCTTCCTAGAGCTGAATCTCCCTTATTAGCATCAGGAGGGGGCTACAGCTGAATTCTACACTTTCAAGACTCGTTTTACAGCTTTTTGTAGTAAGGCATTTAGAAGTTTTCAGAAAGAACTGATACTTCATTCATTTCTCCACAAACACTGTACCCTAATAAGACTTTTTTTTTCACTGCAATGTTAGAGAGAAGTTTACAAAACATGGGGCTTGCGGTATTATCATTTTGTTTTCATTCCCAGATTTTTGTTGACAGAATTTATGTATACGTTTTCAAACACAACGTTCAGCATACTCTGCAAGCCATGTGAGCATTACCTTCGGGTTGGATAAATATCTTTTCTCATTTAACAGTAAGGAGATGGAACACTTAAAGTGAACCTCAGGTCATGTTCCATACTGCACACCCACAGTTCCACCACACTGACACCCCTCTCTTCTGGTCTTGTTTCAAAGCCCGAGATAACATTATCAAAAATAAACAGTGAAATAAAACATAAATTAACATAGTCTGTTTACTGTGGAGCAAACCTAATTAAGCAGAAGATGACAGATAAGCAGTAGAAGTCCACGAGTATTTATTGTTGTCACTATGGGCTCTCGAACACATCGTAGAGGAGGGAAAAATAATAATTAAAAAAACAAACAAAAAAAAAGTCCATGGCACATTCCCTCCCCTAAGCGGTGCCGCGTGAAGCTTCACCGCGCGGCCCGCTCCCGGCCGCTCCCAGCGCAGCAGTCTTTCCGATGCGCGCACACCCGGGGACGGGGCGGCCCAGGAAGCTGTGCGGCGCCTCGCAACTTGATGTTCCCCCAGTCGTCTCTCCAAGAGGAGCAATAAAGGCATCAGAAAAAAGTAACCGCGATGGGAGCCCGAAACCTGCGAGAGGTAACGCGCTCCCCCTGGATCTCGAGCTTTCTAAAGCTGACCCACTCCCTTCAGGGCAATGCAACAAATGGCAAGACCTGGGACCCGGCTTTGAACAACAGGAAATATCGGCATCTGTCACCTCCCGGGGGGAGGTAAATGGATTAGCAAGAGCAACAAAGGGAAGAAAAGCCCTTTCAAACGTGCAATTGATTAACAAGTCCCCTCTAATCTGCAGCATCGCTGTTCCTCCTCAAAGACATCATCGCCCTCCTCTCGCACTTCGGTGCAGCTCAGCAGCGATCGGGAGTGCGCCCGGCCCCAGCCCGGCACGGAGCGGCACCCCCGCTCGGTCCCCGGGAAGGGTTTGTGGGCAGTGTTGTTAAGGGGAGGGGGCAGCTCCCCAGAGAGTGGTGTTAAGAGATCAAAGGGACGGTCCAACACCCCGACCTCCCCGCTGCATTTCACATTCCGGGGAAAATGAAAACGTTAAACCTCCTCCCCCTTCTGATCCAAAAGCGCTGGAGGAGAGGAGAGGAGAGGAGAGGAGAGGAGAGGAGAGGAGAGGAGATTATGCGGCGTCTTTCAAGGGAGCTCTTATGGTCCCCCGCTCCCCGAGTTCCCCGCACATCGCTACCCTTCCTTGGCCGAACCAGCACCGACCCCACACTACCGCGGGGGCCGGGCAGCGGAATGCCTGAGGCGCGCTGCCCTGCAGCCCACGGGCGGATCCCCGGGTACTGTCGGGAACGGGACACTGGCGCTTAGAGGCCCGTAGTCTCCATCGTCTGTGTGGACGGC
>JAPSGF010000154.1:533622-547233 GCA_035772895.1 Perdix hodgsoniae
AAAAAAAAAAAAAAAAAAAAAAAAAAAAAAAAAAAAAAAAAATCCCCGCCCGGTTCCCGGTGAGGTTCTGGCAACAATCAACGGCCCAAATAATAACACATTATTATAACCGCTCCAAGGGGAAGGCTGGAGGGCGGGCGGAGGGAAGGAGGAGGTTCCACTCCTCGCTAACCCACCCTCGGCAATAACAAAAACCCCGAACTTTTCCTTTGTTTTCTCCTTCTCTCCCCCTCCCACCGCCCGCCTCCAGCCGGCCCCGGTGCACGGCCCCAGTCGGGGCGCAGCACGGAACGGAGGGACTGCCGGGGCGCGCCCGGGAAGGTGCGGTGTCTGTGATCTCTCCCCGGCCTGCCTTCACCTCCTGCCCGCCCTGCCGTTTGCAAAAAATAAATAAATATTTTAAAAAATAAAAAATAAAAAAAAAAAGAGAGAGAGAAAAGAGGGAACGGAGAGAAAAACAGTACTCAGCATCAACTTGGGATGCTGGCGCTCCATCAGCCTCAAACGAGACGCACAACTTTCCTGGAAGAGAAAGCAGCACCTCTCGCCTCCCTTCTCCCGCTGAATCCCTCCGAAAGTGACGGCAGCAGCCTCCATTCCCGCGTCCCCGGCGGTCATCCCTTACCTGCGGCGCGGAGGCTCAGGAGCACTGCGGCGGCCAGCAGGGCCAGGAGACGCAGAGCAACCGCAGGGACCATTCTGCGATCAGTGCTGGTGCCTGCAGGCGAAGCGGCGCGGTGTAGTGCGGTGAGGAGCGATGCGGTGCGGCGAGGAGCGGTGCGGCTGGCCCCGGCTCCCCAGGCGGGGAGGTGCGCCGTATGCTGCCGGCCTGGCACCGCCACCCCAGCTCGGTTCTCCTGCTAACGGACTCTCCCTGACTGGGGGGCGGGGGAAACCGCACTCCTTTCCCCTCCTCCTCCTCCTCCTCCGCCTTCCCCAGCATCCCAACGTCACCGGGGACAAATCCGACACAGGGGAGGGAAGGGGAGGAGAGAGGCACCGAGGGGTGGCGGCCCGGCGTTCCGGCACCCTCTGCTGGGGGAGCACCTCCCGCGGTTGTGGCTGGAGGGATGGGCTCCCCGGAGGCGGGGCCGGCCCTCGACTCACAAGGAGTCTCTTAACTTGGGGAGGTAGGAGGAATGCGGCCGACAGCAGCGCTGAGCCTCCGGGCTACCGCCTCCCCCTCGCTGCAAAAGCCAAGGCCTTTCTGCACCCGCAAAACACCAAGGGTTTTGCACCCTGGCACCCCCGTCTGAGGCCGCCGCTGCTCTGTTGAGGCGTCAAAAGTGATTGTGCCTCCTGCTCGTGGGCAGAAAGCTGTTGTGCTCCGAGAAAGGCTTTCAGACGCCTCATCCGTGCTTTGTTACCGGAGATAAGGACGCTGTGAGTGTAACTCAAGTGTGTTTTCGAAATCCCTTTTAGTTTATATTTTTGCAAAAAGCATTTGCCTGCATGTTGATAACATGCCTGAATGTTTTTCTCAAAATAAACAAATCTGTAGTTAGAATCAGAGATCAACAGCTAGATGAATCCTTCCACTTAATATTCTCAAAGTCAATATTTCTCCTTTTCCTCTCTTCTGCCACCTCTTCATCCTTCTTGCAGTGTATTTATGAATTAGCTTCATCTTAACCTGTAACATTTTGTGGTCTATCAGAAATTTAAATCAAGTCCCAGTGAATGAGACTTACCTACCACTACTACATGGTTTTTGAAAACCAGCTAAAGGAACCTATGAAGTTGCCCTGTGGTTAGTGTATCTGTTTAGTAAATACATTTTATTCTGAATACATCTGTGATGTTAGCTCAGTTCTTCCTCCAAACTCAGTTCCTAAGCTTTGTAAATTCCTGATCCTAGTCTAGGGGATTTGCAGGTATCCAAATGACTTTTTCCTAACTCTTAATAAATATCAGCCACAGAGGCCAACAAAGCCTCTGTCTCAGGAACGATGAGCAAGACTGCATTACCACATGGCCCACAAAGCCCAGATTAAACAGATAAAGGGCAAACAACCCTAACTGGACCTGCGGGTGAAGGTATTTCTTCCTTCTCCTTTCCCTAATTTTTTCATCCCAGATCCTGGCAGTGCTGCTGTTTAGCTGTGATGACAAGCACGCTTTGTGGTAATGGGATTCATTCTCTAGTGCAGGGTAATAGATGAGCTCAGTGCCAACATGTCCAAGATACTGAACCAGGGACAATGCTGTTACTTTTACAGTAAAATTTAATCAGTTAATCAGTTACCTGCCGAAAACTTTCCAGGTCTGAGTCTGTGTTCTGAAGCTTGTTCAGCTGGGCTTCTTACCTTCCAAACCAGGGAAAACTGCTTGCCCAAATCAGCCTGTATTTAACAAAATCATTCAAAGATAATATTTTACTTTTTTTTTGTCATGCTCTCAAAAAATAAAAATCTTACAAAAATAATTAGGATATAGATACAAATAATTTTGCATTTCAGAACACATTAGGTTTTGATAGAAATTTCAGCTGTGAGTGATTATTATATTATTATTATTGTTAAATGACTACAGCAAATTAGATGTTGAGAGTTAGTCCTCTTCACAGCCACAAGTGATTTTGTCACTGACCACAAAAACTGTCATTTCATATTTCACAGTTGTAAGGAGAATCATTTTGCAGAACTGAGGTGATGTCATTACAGGGAGAAAACCACAGTATGAATCCTTGCTCTGTACTGAGAGGAAAAATGTACAGCAGAAGGAGAAAGATGGACAACTGCACATTTCTTCTGCATTGGCTCACCTCACTCACATAAGCCACCAGAGTGCTCATTTACGTTCTGTAGCATCTGGCCCCAAACTGTTTTGTTGCCGTTCAACAAAGAAAAAGCTGTGCATGTATTTGTTTGCATGGCCATATGGTGTATGCCAGATAGATGAAGTTGAGAGCAACAGGGAAAGCTAGAACTCTGCCTGAGCTGGCTTGGAAATCCCCAACAGAACTTGGATGAATTGCATTTTATCTGTCCAATAAAATCATACTCACCTGAGGGTGTGAGCAACACACAGTGCCTTCAGACTGGGGTCATTCTAGTCCTCTCAGTCATAAAAGCAGAAAGTGAAAAGGCCAGACAGACCATCTTCAATACAGGCACACCAGGATTCAGGGCCACAAAAAAGAGGAATCAGAACTTGTATGTTCTGTTCCCAAGTGCACTGAAGAGTTCTCCAGATGGGAAACGTCATTGCAGCTTGTCAAAAGTGCAAGGACTGTCTTGGCTTTTAAAAACATAGATGTGTATACTTGAGAAAGAGGAAAATCTGGAGAGACTATAAGCAAGCAGCACAAGCTCTTTCTGCGTGTGCCACGGACATGAGTTTTCTTGCAATTCCTCTGCCCTTGGAAAAGCAAAGCCCTGACAGACAATAAACTCCGTCTAGAGGAGCCAAGAAAAATACATTGCAGCTCTGCACCAGGGATCTGTCATGTGATAGAGTGAAATTTCTCTCCTTTCCTCATCTCCCTCACACTCAAGGGCACATATGGCATACACACATAAAGGAGTGAAAGCTACCATGGGAAGGACTTCAAAGATAACACAGAAACAGTAATATAAACATGTACACAAGCAAAATTCATTTAGAATTGCTGTGTTTGATGGCACAGAGCAGATGAGTACTGCTGGCTTTCAGTATACATTCCCAAGTGTTCTTCTATAACACTTTGAGGAAGAACATCTGCCGCATTTTCCCCTTCTCATAGCCACACTGTGAACTTCAGACCTTTTAAAAGTAAATTCAGCTCACTGGTGAATTTTAAAATGTCTGTGATGCCCTAAACCAATCATTTATTAAACCACATTCACAGTGCAGTGTGCTTACTGAGTAAGAAGGTGAGAATGACATGAACTTGCATAAGTACACAAGCACAAATATAACTACTTAACACACATGCACAAAATTACCACACAGCATAGGTAAAGACTTCAGACTGAGGAAAAGCTAAGGAAGATATGATTACAAAGAATTCTAAAACATTTTAATAAATCCTTTTCACCCTAGAGAGATTTGTAATGCTTGTCAGCAGGAGAGAAAACAACAACTGGATCCTAAAGTCCCATGTGGATCATTGAAGTTCTCTTCTATTAAAAGGCATGGAGGTAGCCAGTAAAATTACATTAACGTATACTTTTTTATATATATAATCGCAAATTTGCACTACATCTGTATCAGTTGTCCAGTGGTTTTGACCTTGCAGGACCGCTACTCATTGCATAGAACTTTTTCCTTTTGTTTTGCTTTCTCTTCATATACCAGTCCCTTAAATACAAAGTTTACCAAAACTGAAAAGTAGGAAATTTCTTGTCATTTTGAGATACTTTACCTCATCTTGTTATCTTCCACTGAATCAGAGAATCACGGAATCACAGAATGGCCAGGGTTGGAAGGGACACCAAGGATCATGAATCTCCAACACAGCCACCAACCTCCTCATTTAATGCTATACCAGTCTGCCCAGGGCCCCATCCAGTTTGGCCTTGAACACCTCCAAGGACAGTGCATCCACAACCTCTCTGGGCAGCCTGTTCCAGCACCTCACCACTCTCTCTGTAAAAAACTTCCCCCTGACATCCAACCTAAATCTCCCCTCCCTCAACTTAAAACCATTTCCCCTCATCCTGCAGTTATCAACCCATTCAAAGAATTGATTTCCCTCCCATTTGTAGGCTCCCTTCAGGTAATGAAATGCTGCAATGAGGTCATCCCAGAATCTTCTTCTTTCCAGGCTGATACTGGAACAATTCAAACAGCAGTTCACTATATAAATAAATAAATAAAAATCCAGCCTACATCTTTTCTGTCCATCTTCTAGAACTTCTTTGTTTTTACTAAAATGGATTTTTAAGTACCTAATTATCCCACCTAATCTGAACAGTTGTGATCTTCAAATTCTACAAGTACATAAACCTTACCTATGTATATTTCTCCCTTACCTAGATGTATTTATACAACCTTTGACATCCTGTGTCTTTCATTCACAGAAGTGACATAACAGGATTGGAGACTTAACAATAGCAAAGAAGTGATTCCTACTTCACATTAGGTTTAAATTGCAGGCTTGATCTGATCTACTAAGGGAGACAGGTTGTTGCTTCTGCCTATAGGGATACATGAGATAACTCTGAATGAAATGGTCTTAACTCCATGTGTTACATATGTAGATGAAAAGGGACTGAATAACGTTTGGGTTTTTGGGGTTTTTTTTTGTTTTTTTTTCCCCCACTTTTAGGGAATTTGATTGTTTTCATCTGGTCAGCCAGTTCAGTGGCACCATATGCACTTCAGGGTTTGAAGTTGATTCACACAACCCAATTTCTGCTTAATCTGAGGCCCCACATTCAGGGATCAGCAGCACCTCTAGTTCACGGTTAGTCTTTTTCTTCACTTTGATTAAAGAGTCCGGAAGGCATTACTAGATCATCCACTACCATCATCCCATAACAACTGTAGCACCACTCATATAAAGTGGGACAGAAAACCCGCTTTTGTTCCTATACTGTTCAGGAACTGCTTCACCAAAGATTTGATAGAGGCTTACATGACTTGTGTAATATCAGCTGCTGTGCATTGCAAGTGTTTACCTGCCTCTCAAGAGAGCCTCTTAGTTGAACACTTCTTGACTTCTTCCTTTCCTAGCTACCATAACAGCAGCAGTCAACTTCTTACAACAAATCTGTAATTAAACTAAATAGCATGTTTAAATTAGACTCAGATGCTCAGAGCTATTGCACAGACTTTCAGGCACCAGTACCAGTACCAGTACCAGTACCAGTACCAGTACTATTTCTGTGGATAAGAGTTCATCTAAAAGATCTCAGCATGTGCCAGTTGTTGCCTTGTGCAACAGTTAACATTATGCAATGCTGGCCAGACAGAAGTTAGTCCCTGAGCAAAACTGTCCTTTGTCAGGACAGACCAGCAAGCAGTGCCAGCAATCAACACAAACAAGAAAAATAGGAAGCAGGGAAAGAAGAGCAGCTCATTTCCAGCTTAGTGCTGAAGCCCCTTGGGAACATCAAGGATGACTTGGGAAAGTATGAACAGCACTTTGTCTGCAAGTTATGGATAATAAGCAAAATAAAGACAATGGAAGATAACATTATTTCTCTGTATGGTTAGTTTGAAGTACTTAATATTTATAGCAGTTAAGTTAGACAGGAAGGCATGAACTGATTTGGCCAAAAAGCCCCTATTTAGTCTTTAATATAAAACACATGAAGGTGGTGTACTTAAACTTGGCATTTCTACATTTTATAGCTTTTAGTTCAACAAGAAGAGGGAAAAGATGGCAAAGATAATTGTGATTGTTGAAAGGGCATGAAAGATATCAGCAGAATTTATTCTATAGTGACATAGAGTGCGCAGGACTGCTCAAACAGAAATGAATGTGGATGGGGTAAACTGCTTCTGAGCAACATATGACACTAGAAATAAAACCTATAAAATAAATGAATCCTGGTGGAATGACTGAACTATAAGAAATCACTCCTACAGTTCGCCTTGTTGAGGAAGATTCTTTGTAAGCAAGAACAAGAGCTAGAATATGGACTTTGTACAATGGGCATATATGGAGGTCACCACAAAAATAATGCTTCTTATTTATTTCCATGGAAACTACAACAGATATGAAGAGCACCAGAACACTGTTTGATAGAGCAAATTCTCAGCTAGAAAATGCTATTTTTCAGCATAGGCACCACCATTAGCTACGCATTTTTTTGCCAGCAGTAAACAGAGCCTGCATGCTGTACTCATAAAAATCGGCACCAGTGGAGGTGACCCCACCGTTGCTGTCACCACTGCTGAAAGATACCACCCACCAACTCACTTTGCTCAAACCCACTGTTTTGTCTCCATTAATGTTTAGCAAGTATCAATGAATGTTAGTGCCATTTTTTTCACACGGGGCATGTGCCATGGTATGGCAGTAGAGGCTGGACCTTGCCAGTATTCTTATTACACGTTGTTATCATGTAATGGAGTGCAGCAAAGGGGAAGTTTGACAAAATGCTATCACATATGGAAGTACGTATGAAGAAAAGGCATGGAATTGAATTCCTCCATGTGGAAAAAAATGTACCTACTGACATTCATCAATGCTTGCTAAATGTTGGTGGAGATCAAACAGCGGGTGTGAGCACAGTGAGGCAGGGGGTGATGTGATTCAGGAGTGGTCACAGCAATGTAAAAGAAAAGAAACAAAAAAACAAAACAAACAAACAAAAAAAACCCCGCAACATTGTGGCTGGCTATGCACAACATATGTCACCACATTAAGTGAAGATCATCTCATTCAGCTAATCGGCACAAATAGGCATATTACAACTGGGGAACTCTGTACAGAGTTAAAAACTGGCTTCAACTCCTTGGAAACAATGGCAGCAATTCTGGAATATCATAAAATTTGTGCCAGGTGGGTCCTACGAATGCTCAGACAGGAAAAGAAATAACAGCATGTGCAAGTTTGTCACTATCTATTGAACCAATATGATACTAAAGGTGATAGTTTCCTTGATGGAAACCATGACGAGAATTGGTGTCACCAATATGAGCTGGATTCAAAATGACAGTCCATGGGGTAGCAACATGTGAATTCCGCACTGAAGAAAATATTCAAGAGGCAGTTCTCAGCAGATAAATTGATGTGCTCTGTTTTGGGGGATAGATAAGAAAGAAGTGATCCTTCTGAATTTCCTGGAACCCAGACAAACCATTAGCTCTGTCTGCTACTTGTGACACTAAGCTGAAAGCTTGAAATTCCAGAGTCAGGCTAAGGAAGACAACAACTTTTCTCTTGCAACACGATAACACCAGGGCCCATGGCAGTTTGAAAACCATGGAGCACACTGCTACTCTTTGTTGGACTGTCCTACCACATCCATCACGTAGGCCAGAGTTGGCACATTCTGACTTTCATCTATTTGGGCCAATGAAAAGTGAACTGTGTGAGTAACATTTTCCTAGCAACAACACCATCGTAGCAGTTCTGAAACAGTGGGTCATCTTCAGTGGTGCAGATCTTTAGGAATGCAGCATGCAGGATTTTATTTATTATGGTATAGCTGAGAATTTGCTCTATCAAATATCAATATATTGATATTGGCTCAAATATATTTGCTCAAATATCAAAAACACTGTAATATTGTTACAGTGCACTTTTAACAGTTGTAGTTTCCATGGAAAAACTGAGGTACCACAAACTGATATGTGTATATTACTGAAATAAAGAACATTACAAGATATTCAAGATATTGTTTTGCAGTCAGCCACTCATACTCCAAACCTACAATCTCCCTCCTCTTTTTTTTTTTTTTTTTAATCATTTGGAAACAATGCCCAAATTCACTTAAGCGAATGAAGATAAAGTTAATGATGCAGAAAGGAGAAATAAGAAATACAGTTTTGCATATATACATTGTATTTCCAGTCTGTTCACATTTGGATTTCACAAAATTATTGATGCATTTTCAGGCAATTAAATTCCAAGAAAGGTCTATGCAAAATAAAAATAGTTTTCTTGTGTACACCATGATTGATTTAATGCTGCTCTTGGAAATACAACTTCTGTTCTTTTGTTCTTCTAATTTTTACCTTTATCATGTTGAATCACAGAAAGGAAACAACTATTGGTAAGAATCCCAGGCCAAAGGCTATTCAAAAAACCTTAATGTCTTTAGCATTAATAGTAATGCCAACAGGACTATGATGTTTAAGACTTTCAAGTCAGCCTTCCTATCACCTACAATAAACTCCATGTGATTTGTTTTGTTTATTTAGTTGTATAAAAGGTCAAGCTGTCTTCTAGAAGCATTTTCAATTTTTATTAGCATCAGCAGGAATTACATACATACATCAGTGGTAGGACACACTCTAAAAGAATCCATTTTTAAGTCAAAAGCAAATCTAAAGACAGATTTCTATCATGGCATTTTACTCAAGGGTTTTGATTTGATCCACACTCAACAGGGATGCCTTTTTATTGAAACCATATGGTATCTGCTTGGTATGTAGAGAATAATACCACTGCTGTCAGCATTCCCTTTAAAAATCTGATGCAATATATTATAAGGAAGATTTGAACAATCATAACTAAAATTTGTTGGGAAAACTTGAAACAAAGGATTGAATAAAGTTGAAAACTTATGGAAACAATAAAATCTGAAATGTTATAAGAAGAAACTTAGTATCCACATGGGAACTATTCTTCAAACTTCTTGGCAAATTTTAATGAGCCATGTCTAACAGAAGTATTGTAACTAACTTCTATATAAACAAAAACATATATACCTTCCAAAAGGTAACATTAACATTTTTTAGTTTTACTATACATAGTAATAGTTAGCATTTTTACATTTTACCATACATAGCAATACCTGGTGTAATCTCATGCTCACCAAGCTTTTAGAAAAATGCACAGGCAACCAGCAGAATAGTTTTCAATACACTTCTATCTTAGATCATTGTTCGTTACATTTTATCATGAAGACTAAATTTACAGTAAAATTTACAACTAAATACTACTGGTTGTATTCTGTCTAGCTTTATTTGGTCTTATTAAACTAAATTAAAGAGACTTTTCCATCTAAAATACAAACACTGGTATCCATCCTGTTCAGAACAGCTTGTCATATTTAAAGTTAACTAAAAGCTTTTACTATGAGCACCCATGTATATTGGAACAATTTGGTATTTAGACAGGTCTGCCAGAAGTTATGGAGGAGTTCAGATGAAACAGTTGTTTCCCAAAGTAATCTAGAGCATTACTGTAAATTATATAGCAGATTCTGAGGACATAGGACTTAGAAATTCATCTCACAAGTAATACATTGCAATTCCTAAATCACTGCATTAACAGTTTTCAAACTTTTCCAGAAATACCAACATATGCAAACTTAAGTTAGAAAAAAACTGTGTAAGTTGTTCTAGAAGTGAAGAAACTAAACCCTTAGAGACATTGACCAACATTTTATGGAAATTGTGACAGTATAAAAACAAAACCTTCACTGTAGATCAGGATACAAAAATTCAGCCTTTGTCTTTTGGTCTGTGCCTCAGAAGACTGGGTTAATCTTTGTGACAATCCTTAATTCTCTATTCAAGCAGTGAAGTTTTCCCTGCTGAACTTGATTGGCACTAGTGCTAACATCTTGAGAGCTAAAGTAATTGTTGAAAGAATGGGAAAAGAAGTACACGAAATCAGCTAAATATTTGGCTCTGTACAATTTCAATTTGTGCTTTTGGTTCATATTACTAGCTCTACAACTCAAAACAATAGTAACCCACTACAGAATAATGGAGTTATTACAAAATACCAAAGTAAAGACAACTTTATGAAATTCTGTCCTCTGCTTTTAAGAGATTGAAGAGGGATCAGGAGACCCTGTCTAGTACTGCACCGAGATTTATCTCATGTTGTGGACTCCTGGACAGAAGCATGGAATACAGCCCTTACACTCCTACTCCTTTGTACTACTGGCATGGAGAAACACTGCTTCATCCCGAGCCATGAAAGAGTCTCTGGAAAGTATTGTGCACTGCACTTGATTCTCAAGTTGAAAACTCAATCTTTTAGGAACCATTGATGTAATTGTTTCTCAGCAACGAAGGTGATGCAAATAAAGGTAAAGAACTGGCTTCACTTGTAATGAATTTTAAAATATATATATAATCTACTAGTGAGGGTTATCTACCAGGTACAAAGTGATCAAAGGAGATCCAAAAAGTGATCCTAAAATCACTTAGGAGAATCTTAAGAGTACATCTTACTATATAGCACATGCTGCTTTCAATGGAAGAAACTACATGAAATGTATTTCAGAGAGTAAAATGTATTCTGTATTATTTATTGTGACTGTAAGTAAAGGAAAACAAAAACAAACCAGTACTACAGGAGTTGACCTCTAAAGTGGTCTGCTGTCCACTGATTGTTTTTGCATGTTGAAGATCATCAAGATCCTAAGAAAAAGAATTAATGCTCTAAAATGAGCTAAAGTCCCATTTCTTAAAGCTGTTCTCTAGTATGCTGTAGGCATCAATCTGAGAACAAGTTCCTGACCCAAACAGATTTCAGTCTGATGCATTATGGCTAGTCTGTTACTGATTTTGTTCAATTGAAGACTTCTAGTATCAATAAGATTGAATTCTACCACTAGCAATTGGTATGTACTTGATCCTGGTTCAGAACAGTTTACAGAGCCTTTTGAGATCCTTTCCAAAATCCCCTTTTCGTAAACGCTAATATGGGTGCAATTATTAATACATAAAGAAAAGTATTTAAAAAGCCTGTGACTACAATTGAAATTAAATTCTACAACAACAGACAAATATTTTTCACAGATATGAGCAAACACTGAAGTATTAAAATTTGATTATGAAGAGGAATACAACAAAATTGAGACCAAATTCGTCACCTAGAAATTACAAAAACTGTTTCTGACTGCTTTAAGTTATAGTTATTGTTATTTTTCAGAGTATAGACTCTATAGCAAATAATGAAAATCAAATACCTTTTTTGGAGGGATGTATTAGTATTAACTTATGGAAAGGATTTGTTGACAGCATGTTCAACAGTTCTGCTGGCAGAAGAAAATGATAGCTCAGTAGTAATTTTGTTTACTCTAGTGGTTAACAGAAACACTTGTTTCTTGTTCTTTTTGGCTTCAACATAATATTTTGCCAAAGCTTAGCCAAGACTTTGGTATAATATAATAATAATAATAAATTTGGTATAATCTAATAAGAACAATAATATCTAATAATAATAATGTACATAACAAGAATAAAATACAAAGCTCAAATATTTTGCTCAGTTTTACCAATGAAAAGGTCTCTTCAGAAACTTTTCAATGTCAGTTTCAATTTCTTTCACTTCTATCTTTATGGAATATACAAATATTTAATATAAGATACCACTTATTAAGAAGTGATGGAGCAATTGTAAGAAAATATAGATGTATTGATGGCAAATTCAACTTTATTCAGTGCCTAATTCTTAGCTTAAATAGCCAGTTTCCAAAACACAAAAAGGGACAAATATTATCTGGGAATTTTGGTCCTTTTCAATAGAAATATTTCTCCCACCTACCATATATCTAGGCTTCTTATATAATCTATTTTTTTGTGTGTTAGATAAATGACAATATTAGTAGCTTTACTGATCACAAACCACAGAACCATCAGACATGGTACCAGAATGCACAGGTCACATACCTTTTATAGGTAACTTTCTAGTCTTTTGACTATTGATCAACAGTTGTATAGTTCTCAAAAGTGTCCCTGCTACAAGACAACATATACAAACTCTGTATTTAAAGACACAGCTTCCACAGTTAGCCACTGCAATACAGAATCACAACACAGCCAAACACTGCAAATAACGAAAGGGAAGGCAACTAGTATCATTTACCCAGACTTGTGCAACGCCTTTGACATGGTCTCCCACACCACTACATTCTTATCTCCCTATTGGAGGGATATGAATAAGGACTAGATGAATAAGGAATGGTTAAAAGGCTGCAGACAGAGGGTGGTGATTAATGATTCTGTGTCCAGGTGGAGGCCGGTAACAAGTGGTGTCCGCCAGGGGTCTGTCTTGGGACTGGTGTTCTTTAATATCTCTATCAATGACATCAATGATGGAATTGAGTGCACCCTCAACAAGTTTGCTGATTGCACCAAGCTGAGTGGTGTGGTTGACACAACAGAAGAAAGGGATGCCATTCAGAAGGACCTCAACAGACTTGAAAGGTGGGCCTGGGATAATCTAATGAGGTTCAACACAGCAAAGTACAAGGTTCTGCACTTGGGCCAGAGGAATCCCAGGCATATATACAGACTGGGAACAGTCCTTGAGAGTAGCTCTGCAGAGAAGGACCTGGGAATCCTGGTAGATGAAAAACTTAATATGAACCAGCTGCAGCTTGGAAAGCAAATGGTATCTTGGCCTCCATCAGACGAGGAGTGGACAGCAGGGACAGGAAGGTGATTGTCCCAGTCTGCTCTGCCCTTATGAGGCCTCATCTGGAGTACTGTGTCCAGGTCTGGGGCCCCCAGTACAGGACAGAGAGAACTGTTGGAGAGGATCCAGAAGAGAGCCACAAAGACGATCAGGGGACTGGAGCACCTCCCCTACGAAGACAGGCTGAGGAAGCTGGGCTTGTTCAGCCTGGAGACAAGAAAGCTGTGTAGTGACTTCGTTGCAGCCTTTCAGTATCTAAATGGAGCCTACAAACAGGAGGGAGGCCAACTCTTTGGAAGGGTAGATAACAGCAGGACAAGGGGAAATGGTTTTAAATTGAAGGAGGGAAGATTTGAGTTGGATATCAGGGGGAAGTTCTTTATGGAGAGAGTGGTGAGGTGCTGGCACAGGCTGCCCAGAGAGGTTGTGGATGCATTGTCCCTGGAGGTGTTCAAGGCCAAATTAGATGGGGGCAGCCTGGTCTAGTATTGAATAGGGAGGTTGGTGGCCCTGTGTCATGGTTTTAAGTTTTTTGGTTTTCAGTATTCCACATCAACACATCATGTAGTGCACTGGAACTAAAGGGTTAATATTCCAGCTCCATGTACCTATCCCTGTACGTGACGGAAGTC
>JAPSGF010000154.1:551214-574037 GCA_035772895.1 Perdix hodgsoniae
TTATATTATATTATATTATATTATATTATATTATATTATATTATATTGCATTATATTACATAACATTATATTTATTATATTTATTATATATTATTAATATAAAAACTAATATTATTATATTGACATAATTAGTCAAAAGCTAAGAAAACAAGTTATTTGCTTACTAGTTTAAGTACCCTGTGTGACTTCATGCAGCCTTTTTTCCATGGGTATTCAGTGTACTGCCCATGAGCATCCCCCAGCTTCATGTCGGTCTTGAAAATCTCCCACACTGAAGACATTTTTACAAAGATAAGTAGGAAGAGAACTGTAAATAGTGTGAATATCATATGTTCTGAAACTGCTGTGAAACACTGCCCGATGTTCCAATGCAATTATCTGAGAAAACCAGCTTGCTCTTGCAAGAATATCAGCAATTATTTCATAATGTCAAGGCAGCAGATACTTTCACAAAAATACTAACTTGAATAATGGACACACATCTGAATCTTCAGAGAAAATCTGAATCCCCTTTCACTTCCAGGCTCCTTCGGTAAACATATGAGTGAGCATATGGAGTTACCCAATGGTCTAGAAGTTGCTGTTTCAAGTTTTACCTGTAATGCAGATGTTTCAAACTTGTCTTTACTATTAGTGCTGGTAAAAGCAATATTGCAATGTCTTCAAACAATGACGAATTAATGGTTTCTTAGGCTATGTTCTATTTGAATAGACACAAAGCAACTACAACACAGCCAGTTTCTGGAGTGAGATTCTGCTCAGTTTGTGTCCTCAGATCCATCACTGCTGCCAGGAGGGATGACAGAAACATATGCCAGGGTGTATATCAGCAACATAATACATCTGAGGCTTCTCCTGTTGTCAGCCCCTTCAATCACTGAGTAAGATTCTCAGACAATTCAGGCAGTAACTTGCACAATGACCACCACCATTTCCATAATGAACTACCCCAAAGGCAAACTGTGCCGTCATTTTTCTGTCTGTGACAACTCCTTCAGACACAGTTTAGCTTTCTACACCTTTCTTTTTCCCCACCCCAATTGGCTGCACAGTGGATTAAACACTATATACTATATATATGCTGCACTTCTTTTTATTTAATTCTAAGGGTTGAAACAGGCATAGAGTTGTTCAGATCTTGCCATTTAATACAAACTCTTATCTCTGCTCAAAATTGTTTATAGTTTTGTGCTGTTTTTCTTTGTTTGTTTTTTAATCTAGCTGTTTTCTACAATTTCCTTACTCCAGCATCGCAAATGTAAACATAGAAAGATGTGTGGATACATACTAGATTTCCTTTGTCATCAGACATTGTAGTCTGTCTCCAGGTTGCAAAGGGTATATGTAAATTCTTTAATTTATTGTTTCTGTAAGATTTCCCAGCTGCACCTAATTTTGCTGTGAAGGCAGCAACGGTCATCACATCAAGGATTCTTTTCTTATGAACATAAATAACTTGTGATATGCAACAGCTCCTGATATCCAGAATCAAGCTCACCATTCTCTCATGTGTAGTCACTCCCTAGACTTGGATAGACAGCCAATGGATGGGCAACTTCTGGAGATAATTAACTTCAGAAACCTAGTTCCAATAACATTACTAATGATAGCTAAGGTTCTCCTGTTCACTTTTTTTTTCTACTACAGCTCCATTGCAGCACTGTATTCTTAGAGTCTTAATAAGCACTTAATGAGCACTTTATACTTCATTTGTCACTGTTCAAATATCAAGAACATCCTTATCTTTCTCTATTCATCTTACAACATTCAAAAAATGTTTCAATTTTGAACCTCTATCTCTAACATACCTGATACTGTAGCTGTGGTATCTTACCCATACTTAATTCTATAGTTTCAGAAGAAAAAGACAACTTAGTAAGGTGACAGAACAGATCTTCCGTACTTGAAAATGACCACAGATATTTGAGTCACTGTGTGGTTTAACAGATTTCAACTTGTACTTTAAGCCTCAAGCTACACGTACACTGTAATTTGCACGGCACTCACCAGCTCTATCCAAACAGAATAGCTGTCCCATTCATAGAAACATTTGAACTGAAAGGGATTCTTAAAGGTCACCTTTAAGATACCTTCAATGAACAGGGATATCCACTATCTGGTAGATCAGTTTGTTCAGAGCCAGGACCAGCCTGACCTTGAATGTATCCAAGGACACAGCATCCACCTCTTTGGGCAACCTATTCTAGTGCCTCATCACTCTAAAAAACTTCTTCCTTATATCTCTCCTTTATTTTGAAAATATTTATCTCTGTCCTGTCACCACAGATCCTACTAAAGAGTCTGCCCCCTTCACAGTTTCCCTTTAGATACTAGAAGGCCATTATCATGTCCTCCTAGAACCTTCTCTTCTCCAGGTTGAACAGCCCCAGCCTCTTTCAGCCTGTCCTCATAGGGGAGGTGTTCCATCTCTTGGATTCTCCTATGGATGCACTTAACAGGTCCACATTTCTCTTGCACTCAGGGCTCCATATCCAGATGTAGTGCTACAGGAACAGATTGATGGATTATTTTTTCACTAAAAATATCAACTAATATATGCAATTTACTTTTAAAGACAGATTAAAGCCCCAATTTAAAGCAACTCTGTGCATTCCTTGGCTTACACGAGTCAGACAACAGCACATCTCTATCTTCAGAAAACGTGGACAGAATCCCTAAAACAAGGTCTACTGTAACCAAATGCTTAAAAATTATTTAAGCAACTAAATGCATTTATTTTTTATGGCTATCCTGGAAAATGAGAGATCAGAAAGATGGCTAGAAAACAAATATGAGTGAAATGATGGAGAACTTGAGAAGCAGTGTTTATTAAAAAGTTCAGACCTTGAACATTTTAAAATTCTTACTCTCAAGACAGCAATTTAGGTGTAAACAAAGTCTCTAAAATTCATTTATTTACAAAGTTCAAAAACATACATCTCAGAACTATCTGCTTATGACTATGTATTGGCTTAATTTCTTATTTTATACATGATAACTCAGTAAATGTATTATTGCAAGCACTGTTTATTATTTGCTAGTAATTCTAATATGGCATATCACAGTCTATATATATTCTGTAACTAAAGTTCATACTCACCATTTGCACCATGCAAAACTCACTCAAATGTAATCTAAAGCTAGCTAATTAAAGTATTATCCTGAATAAAGCTGAAACAAAAATAAGATTCATTCTTAGAGCAATTAACTGTAACAAACAGCCACTTCATTACTGAATTATGTGAAAGAAAAAATCCAAGCCACTGAAAAATTATTACAGAAAGTCAAAACAGCTTCTTAAGATTAGTATCAAATGCTGGTATTACTTCATCTTATCTTCTCTTTAGCATCCCTCTCACTTGTACTAACAGTAATACACTGAATTTAAATTCTTTCTTTTGTATCCTATCCCAGTGTCTACTATTCTTCAATATCACAAACATGCTTATTCCAATAGAAATTCTGAACTCTGCAAGTGTCAAGAATGATTGCTATTTCCTGGCAACTTCAGAGCCTCACTTGGTTGTTCCAGCTAGAATATTGTTAAGTGAAGTCAATTCTAGTGTAGCACTGCTCCTAAATGTTGGTCAAGATTCTCAGTATCTTCAAGTTGTTTACATATCAGAAACAGCAGTTATATTTACACTGGTGCTAGAAACCTGTTCAGTATCAGACATTCACACAAACATGTATGCATACAAACAAAGTAAACACATTCAAAAGTTCTTAGTCCGAGAGATAAAAACAGCAATTCCATCTATTACCTGTAGATCTCTTGAAGAGTTTAGTTTATGTATCTTAAGTATTCTGCCTTCCCATATCTTACGTGCATCCAAGTTCTTATTTTTGCTTTGCATCAAACACATAAACCCCTGGTTAACTATATTTCAGATTCCACGTAATATTTTACGTCTGAATCCGATTCTTACTCTTGTCAACAGTAGCTCCCCTGTTGGAAAATGCATGTCGATTACTCCACAGGTATTCAAAGCCAGATCAGAACAGGTTAAATAGTCAAATATTATCCATATAATAAAACAGTCAAAATTATAGTATTTTATTCTGTAAGGATCTTTCAGAGCTGGGCATATTTAACCAGGATTTAGGGGTTTACTGATATATCAGAAATTCCAGATAAAGTCACAGCAAAACTGTATCTGGCCCTATTTTCTTTTAGTACCTACTATCTAAGTACTAGAAACGTTGTGAATAGAGCAGTCCTTCCCTGATCGATATTTCCACCTTCTAATAATTTGCAACTCATCTGATTTATTGTGTATGTAACTTTCATTACACTTACTTTGGAATGACCTAACACACACACAACAGGAAATGAACATCTGAACAATCCATCAGCAGCAAGACAGCCTAAATCCATTATCTTATTAGCATGAAAACTGACAAAGAACATAAAAACACAAGAAACATTATCCAGACACTTCCTTTTATTGGAATACTGAAACAGTATAATGCACTAATACTTTGTGTTAGTTGTAAGTATTTCCTCAATTTAAGCAGCATTTCCAGCTCATGTACAGTCCTTAAGTCATCTCAAGATGTGAGATACTTTTGCAGTAGCAACTTCATAGATCACAGAATGCCAACACTCCACAACCCTGTTTAAAATAATAAATTCCAGATGGAGTGACAGAAAAGAGACAGTACACCATTCTGTGCACTGACTGGGTTTGTATTTCAAAAGTGAAAAAAAAAAAAATCAAAGTTATTCAGCCATACTACTTTCTTAATACTTTCCTTACACATTTTACTGCCTATCCAAAAATAACGATTAGTATAAAAAACAGAAAAGTCATCTGTTGGTTTTTGTATTAAAAAATGAACTCATACAAATAACAATAAAATATTTTTAAATATGCATGGATAACAGATGACTTGGTTAAAAAAAAAAAAAAAAATAATATATTTTTAGGAAGTAAAATGTGTAAGAAAAGTAAACTTACAATTCCTCTATGTTGCAAATCATTTTCATCAGAACAATTTCATTCAATGGCACCTTATTATAGTTAAAATGCATTCTTCCTCAACTAGTATATAATCTTACAAAGAATGAGTATGTTTGTTATTAAATCACTGCTTACCATCCTGATGCTTCCACTTAATTAAAACTCTGTCCAAATTGGTGGTAGGTTGAAATAAATAAATTAGTTGAATTAAAATTAAGAATGTAGATCTTTGTTTTCAATATAAAGTACTGAAGTTCAGAGTGAGAATATAAAAAAATCTATTCAGAGCAGCGGCTGTGAAGCAAGACATACAGCATGAGAAAGCAACACCAAAAACTAAGGATATCTCTAGAAGAGAAGAGCAAAAGGAACCATGGTCTGGTTGGATAAGCACCTGTATGCACAGCATAGTGAAATACTTTGTTGACATGTAAAGGCAGATGGGAAAGTTGTAAGGGCAGATGGGAAAGTTCAAAAAGGAATCTTGTGAATGTATAAAAGTTATGTGAGAACCTGTAATAGACAATTTGGATCGTTCACATCTGAGTCCATGCCTGGTTGCCACAAATGGTACCCCATATCAGGGACTTGAATCAGCTTATGTGGCTGACTGCTGGCAAGCCCCACTCAACTTCAGTCTGCTGAAAGGAAGCATGATTGACCGTATAGCAATGTCATCTCTGGGGAAGCAGCAGCTAGCAGTGAGGAACTATGGATACGGAAATGTCCAAGGAACATAAAGCAGTTTACCAGATGATGGAGGGTATTCTGCAGAAGCATCATGTGAAGTGGGATGGTACTCTGAGCGACCCCTTTTTAATACTGGAGTGGATTTGGGGAACTGTGGGGAGCTCATTAATGAAGGAGCAACGAGTAAATCTCAAAGTATTAGGGAGAATTTTAAGATTTCAGAATCGAACTGTTTCTACCTCCGCATTAGCTACTTTTCTTAAATGGGTCAGCAAAAATGTCCCCAAGTTTCAGAAATCTGGGTTTTCTTTTGATGGAGAAGTTTGGGACAAAATTGGCGGGACTCTGGGACGCTGCTACTTGCTCAGATACTGTAGCGCAAAGGCTTCCAGGGCTGTGGAGAACTGTTTTTGAGACTTTAAAGAAACATACTGGTTCGGCAGCCTCGGTATGATCTGCGGCGCTTCCATCTTTAGGCGCGACCTTAAACAGTCGGCGGGATGGGGCAGACAGTCCTCTAAATCGTGCCCAGGAACCTGGAGAAAGAACCTGATCCCCCTCCTTAGCAGAATGTAAAACAGCTGCTAAGCTTTTACCTGTTTGGCGCAAAATATAAAAAGCGCTCACAAAAATTCGACGAGGAAGGGCAAATCCAGACCGCTCCCCTCGCACTCCCCGCCACCCCGCCGCTGTTTCTGGGTGCGGGAAGCAGCTCCGGCCGGATCCCATTCGCGACTTCAACCCCTCCCCCGGCTGAGGAGGAGGAAAATGGCGGTCCCCAGAAAGCCGCGGCCGCAGTCCCCCGCGGCCGCGGTCTGCTCCGGATTGAATCTGAGCCGTGGCCGCCCACTGCTGCGTCCCCAGTGCTCGCCGCACCGCTGCCTATCGCCGTGACGCGGTCATGACATTGAGTTCACGGATCTGCTTCAGGTCACTTAAGCCCAGATATTTCCTAATGAAGACGCCTGTGGGCCCCCGGGACTGGGAGTTTGTTAGATGTATCGTAAAGGATGGGCAATCCGTGCAGGGAAAAGGGAGTCGGAGTGCACGGTGGAAGTGCATGATGACACAAGTAGCCCCAGCACAGACATCAACACTAGAACCGATTCCAACACCCCCCGTTTATACGCCAGAACCCATGGCAGCACGGCAGTGGACCTGGCTGCCTCCAAACCAGCAACCCTGATTCCAAGGTAGTGCTAGCAGTGGCTACTGGGGTAACTGGTCCATTGGGAATTGACTGAGCGCTTTGCTTTTAGGGCATTCATTAGCCCCAGTGCAAGGTCTTTTTGTATTATCTGGATATAGAGATACTCACTATACTGGAGAGATTAAAATTATGGCCTGGGCACCCGTGCTCCCATGTGAAGTACCAGTACATGCTTGTATTGCTCAACTGATTTACTTTTGGGCACTGTTGGTGCTGGCTTCGCATGTGGACAGGGGGGCTACTGGCTTTGGATCTACAGGGGCCCCTCAGATATTATGGACCCAAAAGGTCTCAGATGCTCAAACTACCTTAACCTGCACGCTCAAATCGGGCAACCTCCCACAAAGATTTGATGTTCCAGGGATTTTGGACACAGGCTCTGATGTGGTTGTGATTGTTCATGGTGCCTGGCTCACTACTGACTTAAAAGACTGCTTTTTCAACAATCAGTTTTTTTGCCCCGGGATCCCAGTGATGCTCTTCAGTTTGCTGTTTATGTCCTTTCTGTAAATGTGTCAGCACCAAACAAGTGGTATCACTGGATGGTATTATCTCATGACATGAAAAACAGCCCCATGATCTCTTAGTGGTTTGTTACCAGAGTCTTAACCCCTGAGAGGCAAAAACTGTTTAATGCTGTTATTTATCATTACATGGATGACATTCTTGTGGCAACCAAGTCAACAGAAGAAATGTGACATGCCATGGCTGTAGTCATTGACAGCATAAGAAGCTGTGGTTTAGAGGCAGCTCCAGAAAAGTCCAAAAGAGTTCACCATGGAAGTATTTGGGATGGTAAATTACAAATTGAGACTATCTCTCCAAATGCCTTAAACTGGATTTGGACGTTCAAACTCTTCATGATATGCAAAGGCTGTTAGGGACTATAAATTGGATCAGGCCTCTGCTGGGAATATCTAATGAAACCCTGCTCCTGTTATTTCAGTTATTAAAGGGCAATCTAGCTTTAAATTCCTCAAGATCACTGACACCTGCAGTGCAGCAAGCTTTGCAGGTTGCCTCAACTATGTCGCAGTGACAAGCTCAGCAATATGACCTTGCTTTATCCTTCCACTTAATAGTACTGAATCCAGATTTTCAGCCTTATGCTCTTCTCTTTCAGTGAAATAATACTTTGCAGGATCCTCTTTTAACTGGAATGGATCTTTTTGCCATATCAGTTTTCCAAAATGATCACCACAAAAGTTGAAATGATTTCTGCTCTTGTTATGCAAGGAAGACAAAAGGTTGTTATTGATGAGTGGATCTGAACCTTCAGTAATTACGTTACCTGTGTCTACAAACATGATACAATGGCTGTCCCAGTGTTCACTGCCTTTTCAGGTAGCAGTGAAGGAATTCACCGAAGCAACATCAATACACCCACCAGGGCATAACTTGCTACAAATGCATTTTAATATGCAGGAGATGCCAAAATGTTCCTTGGTACCCTTAGGCACTTTGACTGTATTCACAGATGGGTCAGGGAGAACAGATCAGCTGGTAATCGTACAATAGGACACATCCTGCTGATGGCAGTTGGGTAATTAGACTGTAAAAGGCTCTCCACAAACTGTAGAATTACCTTCAGTTGTAAGAGTATCAGAAGTGGTCCAGTCTAATTAACATGGTCACTGATTCAGCCTATTACAGGAATTACAGGAAGGATCATATCTAAGAGACATTTCTAATTAACAACTGTTCATGCTGCTGTATAGTCTTTGTGTCTCACCATGGGAACACACATCCGATCACATACCATTTTGCCAGGACCTTTAACAGAAGGAAACAAATAAGCCAGTTAGCTGGCATTTCTGTTCTTTCCAATTCATTTGAACAGGCTCGACTGTCACATGCCTTTTTTCACCAGAATGCTAAGGTGCTGCAAAAGACTTATGGCCTTAGCTTGACTCGGGCATGACAGATAATTACAATATGCCCTGATTGCCAACAGATGACACCTCCTCTATTGCATAGGGTTAAGGCCTAACAGCTCTGGAATTATGGCAGACAGAGGTCACACACATCCCTGAATTCAGAAGGCTTAAATACGTCCACATCTCCGTGGATACCTTTTCCAGAGCCATAGCAGTGACAGCACATACTGGGGAAAAGGCCTGCAACATCTGCACGCATTTTCTTTTGGCCTTTGCAATTCTTTGGGTACCAAAAACTATTAAGACAGAAAATGGCCTGGGAGATGTATCTCAGAAAGTATTACAGTTTCTACAGTCATGGGGAATTAAACATCACAGTGGCATATCACACTCACCTACAGGACAAGCCATAGTTGAGTGTACCCACAGCACCCTTAAGGCTATGCTACTTAAGCAAAAAGAGGGAATGGAGAAGGCACTTCCAGCAGAAAGTCTTGTTAAAGCTATGTATGTATTGAACTTCTTCAATCAATGGTGTGATGATGGAGGACCACCCATAGCCTGTCATCTTGTTTCAGTAAACAAGGAAAGAATGAATATTCATGGAAAAGCTACTGGAAAGTAGTAAAGAATCTGGAAACAGGTTAATGGGAAGGCCTTTTCCCAGTGATAACTTGGGGGAGAGGTTATGCTTTTATTTCTATAGGTGCAGGATCATGATGGATTCCAGGGAGGGCAGTGCAACCTCATTTGTTGGCATCACCTTTATCTGCTGCACCATCATCATGAATGCTGTAGGGTACCTTCACAGCTAAGACTAAAATGTGGGTTATGCTTGCCAGCGACACTGGATAGAACACTCTCTGCTTATCAATATCATCCCCTGACTCCCCATTACCATGTGCATGGTATTACTTCCCCTTGATCAAGGGAAATGGGAATAACTGTCTTACACCACTAGTCCTTCCTCAGTTGTGCGGGAAGAGAAGGTCTGGGGAGGGAAATGGATCAGTGGTTTCCCCATTTGCTCCCAATGGCACTACCCCCATAGGAGCTAGAACTTTTGAGATCAGTAAAAAGGGATTGGTGTGTATTTTTCAATTATTATAATAATCAATCTCTTTCACGGTCAGTCAATGCTACAGTGCTGGCGTATAGAAATGCATCACCTTTCTGTAATTACACATCTTCAAATATTTCAATATCTAGTAATTTATATCTTCAGTTATCCTGAGGAGTATTTTTAATATGTGCAAGCTGCACATGGCCAACCATTCCATCATATATTAAAGGAGGGCCCTGCTCCTTGGGCAGGTTGATGTTACTAATGATGAATCTGACTATGATCCTTGCAAAACACCAAAATCATGGTAGAATCTGAAGAAATATTTGTGCTTTTGATCGCAAAAATAAGATTAAATTGTGGAACTGTGAATGTTATGTTTGCATCACTCTTCACTGCAGGGGTAGTAGTTGCTAAAGCATTAGTTAGTTTAAATAAACTGGGATTTGGCTTAGCAGACTGACGCAACCTCACAGGCACTTTCAGGCCTGTTACAGGATGTCAACTCAATTCATCACAGTGCATTGCAGAACAGAGCTGCTACTGAATTCCTGCTTCTCACACAAGGACATGGCCGTGAATACACTGAAGGACTGTGCTGCATGAACTTATCAGATCTTTCCACCTACCTCCATGAGAGTATTCAGCAACTGCAGGAAGGTGCGCAGAAATTACACATGGGAAATTCATGGGTGTGGTTCCATGTGTGGTTTCAATGTCTGGGCCCTTGGATTCAGAAACTAATTAAGTTAGGACTAATGTGTCAATTTTTGTGTGCCTTTTACCTGTATTCCTTGCATTATATCCTGCGTAAGAATTATGATTAACAGAGCTTGTTCAAGTTAATGACAACTTGGGCAATGTGGATCCAATTAGCAATATGCCAGTGAGTGCAGATGGCAACATTCTCACTTTGGTCAGCAAGAAATCATGGGAATAAGCAGCTCTGACTGTGAATACTTTCTGCACGTTTTGTTTGTAGAGAGAGCTAGCTTCAGTAGTTTGCTTTTTGAGCAGGTGTTCCACTTGGGCTCTGCATCACACACTGGTCACAGGGATGTGGAGCACAAGTGGAAAAAACCATGCAGACCCTGAGAAGAATAAAAGCAGGATCCGTTGTGGGTGAGAGAAGAAAAGTGCACTTTGAAGCAGGAGATGTCCTGCTGGCACTGCCTATCACATCCAATGCTGGCACGTTCCGTCTCTCTCCTTTCCAGTGGTTTGCTGTCTCTCAACAGTTAAGAAGTAATAGTGCATTAGCTTAGGGAGCTTCCATTTCCCACTCATGGAATTGTCTAAGAATGCCTGTGTGAGTGTGCATACATCAGCTAAAAAAATCGTGACCTTCTATGTAACTCTTCTCTTATGTTTAGTGTGTTATCAATCAAGGCCTTGATTAAGTTATGATTAGTATGTCATTAATATTAATTTATATTGTGTTAACAGTTTGCTAATAAATAAAAAGTGGGGAATGGTGAGAATACAAGAAAGACTATTCAGAGCCTCAGCTGTGAAGCAAGACAAACAGCATAAGAAAGCAACGCTGAGAACCAAGGACAGCTCTAGAAGAAGAGCTGTCGTTTTTTTTTTGAAAATTCAGTTTTGTATTATCAAACTACAGCAAATACGTAGTCATTAAGAATTGAAGGAGACAACACAGACTATGTTCATCTGATGCCAAATATTCTGCAAAATGTGGCTGAATCATGCTACAGTCTAAGTACATAATATATACAATTTTGAATAAAATATTTATTTAAACAATGATCTTTCTCAAAAATAGTACTTTAGTCCTTGTAGCAGCAACCAGAAAGAAAAATAAGTATAAAAGAACACAGAATACAGATCAGGTAGAACACAACATTTTTTGAACTGGTATTGTTAAAAATACGCCAAAGTACATTTTTGTTTTATTAAAAGCTATGGCTTACTGTCATCCATCCTTACCAATTTCTTCAGATTGGTGTGATGTTTCCATCTGTGACTACTGAAAATTACAAGAGCATAAAACTGCAAATATTTCTAATTAATTACTAATTAATTACTCTAACACATAGCACTGCTCAGAGCTATAACATTAAGTATATACACATTTTAGTGCTTCAAAGCTGTTTGAAAAAGTTTATATTCATTTGCCATTTTAAAACTTTAGTTCTTCAAGTTGTTTATGCCTCCCCTTCAAAACAGGTGCAAAAGACCCCTGACTGAACATACTAAAATGATACTGCAACACTCACAATTCAGAGGTTTCAGTTTAGGTGTTTAAGTTGGTAAGAAAAATCTCACCCATAAAATCAAATATGCATATTTACATATGAAATGCAGTATGCAAACAGTGTTAAACATTAATTTACATTTTGATAGCAATTAACTGACAAGGCATTCTGAGAAGCTGCTTTCAGAAATGGTTAAAAAGATATAAACAAGTAAGAATTGAAGTTCCTACTATACAGCACTCAATACAGCACAAAATTATCTCTTAATGTGTTATTTCTCTCTTAAGGTAGTATTAGGAACAGCCGATATTCATTCTGAAAGCAAGTAAACTTCCTACATACTGAGATACACATTTCAGATGTTTATTGGGAAAAAAATGAATTTTATATACAGATGTATACTTATTTCATTTCTCTCTCTCTCTCCACATATGTGGTAACATTTAGAAGGTTGAAGAAATAAATTTAAGGCTTTTTAAGATGAAATCTGTGAAAAAGACCTGCATGCAACAGTGATATTCCATTTTTAGGAATGGTACTAAAACATAGATTTTGAAGTAGATTGCATCATTCACCATTTTCAAAATTCATTATTCTATACATCACTGTATTTTTACTATCCTGAAACAATCTCATCAGTTAGGCTTTAATGTCTATGGTGGATAAGCTTTAATATCTGAAGTGGAATTCACTATACAGTGTAAAACATTTATTTTTATAATTTGAGGAAAAAGGAATCCAAAACTGTGGGTTAATTCAGTACAGACTCTGCAGCTTCCTTAATAAGTGACGCAGCTTTGTCCAGTTCTTGTTCTGTTTGTTCCACTGTTACCACTACTCGAATACTAGAAAAAGAAAACCACAACATACATCCATATATTCCTTGTCTTCAGTTTTAGGCTTTTCCTGTACTAATATTAGCACATTAAAATTACTAGCTCTAGGTAGTAATTCAGATTCAACCAGACATAAGACACATGAATAAATGTGGAAATGGTCAGAATATTTTCACCCTGTTCTCCATATATACAAGCGGGAGAGAAATTTTTCGGTTATCTGCACATGCACAGCTCAATGAAACACGCCCCATAAACAAGCGAGGACGGTGCCATGCTGATTGCTAGGATTCAGGTAGTTCAGATATAGTTGTAATTTCAGTGCATCGGAATCCTTTCTCAAAATTCTGCTGTGTGAAAACACATAGGGAGTCATATCCCATAAAATGAAATAACACATTGATTTTCTACTTACCTGGGTGAAGGAAGACATTTTTCTTCTTTCTCCAGGTAGCGTGCCTGAGTTAACGCAATACCACGATTTACACACTATGGATGAAAGTACAGAGAAAAACCAAAGAAAACAAAATGAAAGGCTGATTGTTTAGATGAAAATATGGTTTGGCAATTTCTAAAGATATATCAAATGCATATAACTAGCTTCACTACTTCTGTGTCAGGATAACTCTTTCCTAAATTGAAGTTTTGATGGTTGTGCAAGAAAAGTATTTAATTTTAATAAATGATAGCCACGTAAAATTGGGGAAGTTAGATGTAGCTTCTTCAGCTTTCCTCACCAAATAATTAGACAAAAATGCTGTGTTCATTAGGCCATTCAAACAAATTTAAGAGTATTTTCAAGGATAATCTAGTTTTTGTCTATAGTTTAGTCCTGCGTATCTGCCACCTGAAATCTAAAATATCCCCATCACTTTCCATCTATTTTTCACTAGAGAAAGTAAGCCAATACACAGATGAAAAAAAGATACTATATTCAAAACATGGGACTCTCTTCACACAAAAAAACATGTTAATTGCCTCAAATATGCAAAACTACTGAAAGCTAAGTATTTAATAGTTAAAATACACCAACTGAACTCTGTTCAGACAATAGCCTGGGTTCCTTTGAACATCATACAAGTTTCCTAAACAATTGTTCTGAACTTGAATTTTGAAGTACACAACAGGATAACACTATATTCTAAAGTATAAAGAAAAAAAATATATTTTTATCAAATGTTACAAAACTAAACATATACAGCGAGAAATTGGTAAAAGATTTTTTAGGGTTTTTAGTAGCCCTAGACTCAGTGAAGAAACAGATTTCTTGCAGCATTCCTGCAAGATATACCAACAGGTTACTCGACAAATTACCACAAGTCTCTCTACACATTTGCATTTCATTCACTATTTACACTGAAAAGCAATGATATATTTTAACTGTTAGAGGGACACTTACATAATCCACAATTCTCTTGAGCAACTTCACATCATTTTCTCGAGAACCGTAACTATCTTCCAACCTTAAGTGCAGTGCTGGAGAAAATGATTCTCCCACTACTCTTAAACCAGAAATCCTAAAAAAAAACACACACAAAAAAAACAACAAAACCCCACACACTAGTGTTAAAGTGTTAAAGATCTAGACAGTAAGTGTTTCCCCTTTCCAGGTTAGGGAGTGAGGATGTTTCACAGAAAATATTATTAATTTTTTTAAACATTAGAAATAGCTGTTCATTAACAGTTTTCCATGCTAGTATTTACAGCATAAAAATCAATATGTACAGGGACATATTTGCTTTTAATAATCTTTACAGAAGATATGCATTCCTGAAAATATTGACAAAAGACTGAATACAATTATTCAAATTACAGTACTGAAGCATATTTTTTCTTATGCGTTATTACTTTTCCCTGTCTCTTTTAGATGACTTCCACTTTTCTCCATACCCATTATATTTTTATCTATATGTATACTATTCATCATACTAATGAATGCAAAACATGTAGACTTCAGTTCACAGTAGGCAAAAATAACAAAACAAGAGAGCACCTTTCTTGCAGAGTTAACTAAATGCAGTTTTAGCAAATTTGTGAAACAATAACTAGTTCTAACTAATTAAATTCTAGTTTACTAGTTAATCTAGTTAACTTCTAGATTAGTTAGTTCTAACTAACAACTTCTGCAAAAGACTAAAAAATTGTAGAAGGATCCTTTCAAAGATATAAGAAGAATGTTAGGAGTATGTTCCTATTTTACTAATAAAAACACAGCTAGCAAACTAGAGTCTTTGGGGTCAAAGTTTGGAAAATAAATAATGGTATGCCTTTCTACCTGCTTATGTGATGATATGAAATAAGGTTTATTTTTGGCAAAATTTTTGATTTTTAATTATTTCCTATAGGAAATCTTTAGAGCACCTTCTGCTACTTAATCAGCACTAAACACTAACAGAATTGCTCTCGTGTCTGCACCTGGAGTCAGTTGTTAATCAGCACCTTAGAATCTGCTTGCTACAGTCCTGACATGTATATAACTCTGATCACAAATGCTATTCTTCAGGAGTCAATACTGAGGCCTATTCTGTTTAATATCTTCACTGATGATCTGGATGAGGGGATTGAGCGTACCCTCAGTAAGTTTGCAGAAGGCACCAAGTTGGAAGGAAGCGCTGATCTGCCTAAGAATAGCAAGACTCTGCACAGAGGGATCTGGACAACCTGGATCACTAGGCTGAGGCTAATGGGATGAAATTCATCAAGACCAAGTGCCAGATCCTGTGCTTTGGCCACAACCCCATGCAGCACTATAAGATTGGGGCAGAGTGTCTGGAAGGCTGTGTGGAAGAAACAGACTTGGGGTATTGGTCAGTACTCAGCTAAACATGAGCTAGCATTGTGTTCAGATAGCCAAGAAAGTCAATGGCATCCTGGCTTGTGCCAGAAATAGCATGGTCCAGCAGGAGTAGGGAGGTGATTGGCTATCCGTACTCAGCTCTGTTGAGGCTTGAGGTGCGAGAGCATGTCCAGAGAAAGGCAACAAGGCTGGTGTGGGGTCTGGAGCACAACTCTTATGAGAAGTGGCTGAGGGAACTGGAATTGTTTAGTCTGGAGAAGAGGAAACTCAGGGGAGATCCTACTGCCCCTACAACTCCCTGAAAGGAAGTTGCAGTGAGTGGGGTTTGGCCTCTTATCCCATTTAACTAGTGATTAGAGGGAATGGCCTCAAGCTGTGCCTGGGAAGGCTCAGATTGGATATTTGGAAAATTTTTTTCTTCAAAAGAGCACTCAAGCACTGGAATGAGCTGCTAATAGAGGTGGTTGAGTCACTAATCCTAGAGGTATTCAAGAAACATTTAGATAAAATCATAGAATTCCTCAGGTTGGAAAAGACCCTCAAGATCATCAAGCCCAACCACAAAATAACTATATTACCCTAACTCCAACAACCTTCCACTAAATCATGTCCCTGAACACCACATCCAAACAGTTTTTAAACACATTCAGTCATGGTGATTCAACTACCTCCCTCCCTGGGGAGACTACTCCAGTGCTTAACAACCCTTTCTGTAAAGAATTTTTTCCTGATATCCAACCTAAACTTACCCCGGCACAACTTGAGGCCATTTCCCCTTGTCCTGTCACCAGTGAAAAGAAATCAGCCCTGCTCTTGCTCTAATCACTTTTCAAGTATTGGAAGATAGAGCAGATGCTTTATTAAAGGACATGTTTTAGAGGAGAAATGGTGGTGGTAAGTGGACGGTTGGTCTAGATGATGGTTTTAAGGCCAACAAATATGGAATGACCCAGATCCATACTTTTAAAAATTTGAGTCCATCTGTCTACTAGGAATGTTTCCTGACTCGTGCTAATTCCTTAACTCTAGGAGTTAATTCCAAGTGTGTTGCTCAGCTTGGGCCAAATCCATGCCCCAGACCATTTTAACAATGGAACAGAGAAGACAAGCATGCTCCAGTGACCAGGGATGTCTCCTGCCATTAATGTGCTAGAGTGCATGTAACCTCAGCAAGCCCAAAAGGCATACCAGGCTCTTTGTGTTAGTTATCAGCCTAAACTGGAGAACTGAATGATAAGACTGAGTTTTAGTTGTAGGGAATTCTGCATGGAAGGACAGTCATACAAAAGGAAGTTAATCACAGTCAGTGTTGTGAAAAGAAAACTAGAATTAGGTCTCAGTAAGAAACCATCAAGTTTTGCCAGGAGAGAAAATCTTCAGAAATAAATCTGCTTTACCTCAATGAAAACTTTATTGAAAAAAATCTCAGCAGGATCAGTCATAAGTAATGAACTATTTTTAAAGGATACTATGCAATACCGTCAGACATCTGGAACAGGCAAAACTTCTGTTCCCATTCCACCCTGTCTCCCTGAAAGGGAGCTTCTTCATATATTTATTAAGATACTAGACATTTTAAATACAAGACAGAAATTTACATTATCTAAGATTATTTATGAAGTTGTGATTTTTTGTGACAAGTACTCCACCTGTTACTGCTGTTTTATGGTATGTAAACCACCACAGATAATAAGAAAGTAATTCTATAAGGGCTTCAGAAGAATTCTTCTATTTCTTCCATAGATACGCACTTAGTTGCTACCTGAAGGAAGCAAAGCCAGTGATTCTCTTATCTTACAACATTAATGATTTTTTTCCTCCCATTGTCCATATACAAACACTTTTTTAGACCATAAACCTCAAATTGGTTCTTATACATGTAGTCCTAGATTCTACAGTTTAGTTACACTCTGGCTAAAAAGAGTTTGGTTTTAATTTGTATTGTCACTGTGTTTGTTCTACATGACGAAAGGAGAAGAGCTGTGTGTTCCTTTTTTCATTATTTATGTACGATTCTATTTTTCATCTATGCTCTCTTAAACCAGTAGTTCACCTCTGTCACAGTGATGAAGACAATGAAAGAATACAATGAAGAACTGCAGTTGAGCAGTAACCATCGTCAGGCGAGGAAGATGAAAGTATTTAATGCAACAGTATTACAACGGACACATAAAGATCCTCTCTAAAAACCTTGCCACCCCTCTGAACCATTGCAGACTTTTTTTAGCATTTTTATTGATTAAAAAAACAAACGTGATCCTGTAGATATCAGCTCAAGTCTTTCCTCCAACACTGTTTAATGACCTTTTTATCAACTAAAGCTTTGCCCAATTGCTTTGTACTGTTAAGTCCTCCAAGTTCTTTCTCAGAATGACTAAGTAATAACTTCCCTTGCTGTTTTTTTGTTTTATTTTGCTTTTTGGACCTCTCTATTACCACTACATTTTTCAAATACAAAACTCCTATTAGGAGACACTTAAGCAATTTGGATATGTATTAATTTGTGACTACATTAACAGTATAAAGAATTTAATTAATTAAGGTAGAACCAAATGCAGGATTTTAAAAAGTCAGCCACATCCTATTATTTTGCACTGGATATTGTTGAGTAAAAGGTTGATAAATTCTTTCCGTACTTAAACATACTTATAATTGCCACTTCAAAATAACAGAGTAGAGAAAATATTATAGTTATTTTCCTTTTAGCTTAGTCACAACATTCAACTAGTAGGAAAGAGACACACACAGTTCTAAAGTGACTGCAAAATATTTCAAGCATAAAAGCATCCACATATTTTTGACCTAAAAACAACAGTATTTTAAGCAAATTTGAAATAAATCACAGCAGAAGACCAAGACTACTCCAAAGAATTTGAGCACATGTAAAGCTCTAGCATAAAATGTAGGGTGAAGCAGGACACTGCTCTCAGAATACAGATGCTTATTTAAAATAACAAGTTATTTTAACAGAAAAAATGGCCAATATTAAAAATAATTAAAACCAAGCAGTATAATTATTAACACACCACAGATTTTCTGCATGTAAAATTTTCTCCATTTCCTGTAAAGCACAACAGAAAATGGCAGAAGAAAATTAATTCTAAAATAATAGATACAATTTATAATTGAGAATTCTTTTATTAATAAAATCAATCAAGAAAAGCTATTACTCAATACAGTCATCTCTTAAAATGGTTACAGAACTTGAAAAAGAAACTTTATTTTTCAATAAATTCTAGCAGTTTGCTGTATGTCTCCAGAATAATCAATATTTTATTGTTGTTTAAGATTTAGTTCTCATATAGAACAACAATACAATATTAAAGTTGATTGCAAGACACTTTGAGTTTATCTCCTAAGCTAGAACTCAAACTACTAGCACACAAAATGATTTTATATAGGCGGTCTTTTCAATATGCTTTACATTATTGAGAGCTATAACACTCTTCTAAAGACTAATTATCTAAGGGCTTATAAATATCCCTTCTAGAAATAACACAATGTCATTTCAACACCTATAAACAGGTTTTAAAAACTTGGAATCGCTTACCCCTGTAAAGCTCTGTGAATTCGCTTGCATTTAGCCCGAAGAGTCTGAAAAATGTCTAGACAGAGAAAAAAATAGCTTATATCTCCTGTTTCTACCTTAAATTTCTGTAAATCCATGATAAAAAAAAAGAAAAATATATATTTTATATCTATAAAAATTATAAATATATAAATATATATGTATATTGAGATGTATGTAAATAGAAGTTATAACTCCCTTCACTACTCTTCAAAATGCTCCTGATTCCCATTTCTGCAAGGAAATTACAGAGCTGACAAAATCCCGGTGAAGTGGTTCATGATCATAGTAAAAAGATGTTACAAACCCTTGATAAAAGAGGTTGAAATTGCAGATTCAACTTATTTACAAACTTATCTATAAGATATCTACAGTTATGCAGGCTCTGCACCTTGATCCTCTCACCCACTCATTGCAGATTCTTAAACAGAAAATTTTGACTGATGGATCTACAATGCTTGGTTCTTTCTTTTCTCCTATTTTCATTTAATTTCTGAAAACCAGGTGTGGGATACACAGACCCAGTGCTTTTTATTTGTGACAAATTAAATACTAATTTGTCTGCAGCTTTCTTCCAACCTGTTTATGGTAATGAATATTAAAAAGAAATACAACAAGACTTGGACAGTTTTGTTCTTATTATACCTGTCTCTCACTCAAAATAATAAATCACTTTCAGATTCTAGGAATCTCTGATTCTTAGAGCCAAAACTCTTGCCTGACCGCTTTATTAAAAGTGCCCTGTACTTGGTGCTGCCAGAATCACAGATATATCTCCATCAGGATGACAGAATACACCTGTTTAGATGCTTGTTTAGAGGAGAAAAGAAATTCAGGAGTGCCAAGAGAAAAGGAATGTGTTGTTCAGTATGAAGCAAATACATCCCCATTTCTATGTCTATGACCTTATTTTCTTCTGTTTGACTTACAGGTATTTATTTTCAAGGAAGAAATCTATTACAAGTCTACAAAATAGAATAATTACTTATTTGGTGATTAATGACTACTATCTCTTCTAAATACAAATGACAAAGAAAACATTAAAGATGTTAAAAGAAAAAGTATAATGTGAGATTATGTAAACGAAAACTTCTTAGAATCATGGCCTGGGTTGTAAAGGACCTTGAAAGATATCTACTTTCAACCCTCCTGCTGTGTGCAGGGTCACCAACCACTAGACCAGGCTGCCCAGAGCCACATCCAGCCTGGCCTTGAATGCATCCAGGGATGGGGCATCCACAACCTCTTTGGGCAAACTATTCCAGTGCTTCACCACCCTCTGTGTGAAAAACTTACATGTGTAAAATTCAACAGCTGTAAAGGAGAGAAGATGTAAAAGAGTAAAAGGGTGAGGAATTATAAACTGAGTAGCAGTGGTGAGTTTTGGTTGAAGAATGACTCAAGAGTAAGATTTTTCTTAAGGGATTTTTCTTAAAAATTAAGTACCTGGATTGTCTTCCATAATGTTCAGAGCCTCAATAGCAGCAGCAGCTAACAAAGGAGGCAAGGATGCAGAAAAGCAATAGCCTTGACCAGATAATCGCTATGGAGAAAAAAATATATCTTTTTATTATAGCAATATTGACAGTATCTTCATTTGCACATATTTAAATCTGTTCTCCACATCACTAGGCTAATGGAAGCATTGAAAAACAGATTTTCAATTCATACACAATGTTTCTCAAAACTAGTAGGTTTCTAAATTGAATCAAATGTTGCACATCGTATTACTCCTTGCAAATTGATACCAGTTACTAATCTTCGTGTAACTAATCTTGCCACATCATGTTAAAAAAAAAAAATGACTTACCTGATGGTCAATTATAAAAGATCTTCCACAGCAAAATCCTCCAATAGAAGCCAGTGAATTTTCCATGTTTGCACTAATGAGATCTATATCATCAATCTGCAAGTTAAATTAACAAGTTATTAAGAGATGCCTTTAATTACATCAAAGCAATATATAAGATAGATATTTATTTTCTTCATATTTTCATGAATGCTAGAGAAGATGCATCATGTTATCACATATTAAAATGAAGATATAATCAATAAGAAAAACAAGAAAAGTTTTGTCCTACTTTCTCCCCACTGGAGAAAAAGGCAATAGAACATCATAGGCTGGCCATACACAGAGAAAATTTTCTGACTTACCCCCAAGATTCAAATATTTCTGTGTAAGCATGATATTTTGAAGTGCATGGGGCAGGAAAACACTGCAATCATTATCTCACTGAGCATTCAAAATGAGCATAAAATTGTGAAACTGTAAAAGTTTTTACAATACCTCTTACAAGTATTAGGAAAAAGAAATTTCAGGTAAGCAGGTGAAATAAAAATGCAGAGACCTGAACACTTTAAGCTTAACTGTGAAGAACAAAGAAGTATGTTTAGGATTCTATCATCTACTAGTAAGGATTTCAGATACCACAGACATAAGAAACTAGTTCTGTAAATTGCTTCTGCACAAATCTCTTGTTCACAACAAAAAAGGCAAAAAATATGGCACTTACATTTATTCCAAAGTGTTCAGTGATTCCTCTTCCATGTTCTCCAAGGACTCCAAAAGAAAGGCTCTCTTCCAAAAATATTCTAACTTTGTATTTATACTTCAATTTTATCTAAAATAGTGCAAATTATATAAAATACAAGTCACAACCTTTAGAATTCGGTCATAAAGTGGCTGAAGGGTGACACTGTAAAGACAGACAACTACAATATCTGGCATAGTGCAGAAATGTCAGCTCTATAGTAGCGTGCAGTCATTAAAGGCATTTATAAAAATGTTTTACCATTTAAAATTTAAAATTGTTTTTACCATTAAATCTCATAAGTACCAAAGGCTGCTATATAAAAATTTCTATTTTTGTAGTTATTACTTAATAGGCTGTCCAGTACTTTTAATTCTACACATTCTCACAGTATTTCTTCTAGTAACTACCAGAATATAGTCTGAACAAAATTCAGTTTATGCTGAACTGCAAACATTTTCTTTGGAGGCCACTGACTGATAGCTGTGTGAGGATTTCTTTGTGATTTCATCTTTTTTTTTTTTTTTAAGCAACAATTTTTGCTTAATGATTCAGTACAGAGTAGCTGCAAATATGATATACTTTACATGTTAGAAACTAAGACCTTAACTAGGTATTAATTTGTGCATCTCTATTACGCACAGCTTCAGAATCCTAATCCTAACCAGACATTAAAAAAAAACAAAAACAAACAAACAAACAAAACAAAAACAAAAACAAATCAGGATTTGAAATACTTAAAGAAAAACACATTTGAGAAAGCAAAAAAGAAAAAAAAAACATACAGGTCTTCTCAGTGTTGGCTTAACAATATGGCATTAATATTTCATTAGTCATGTGTATTCATACCTAGAGTTTAAAAGGCAATTCAAAATCCCTTACCAATTCTGGAAGAGGGCAAATGTCTCCTGTATTCATATACAACCCTTCCACCACAATGAACCTTCTTGTTACACGGGCTTTGCGAGGATTCTTCAGAAACAAATGATTTCAGTTAATTTCAACAATTAGTAACAAGTGAAGCTCTGAAAATTGCTTGGTAAAAAAAGAAAGTAATGGAAGGGGGGGGGG
>JAPSGF010000154.1:574137-617404 GCA_035772895.1 Perdix hodgsoniae
TGTTGCCTTTTCAAGTAACCTCTTCATCTAAGCATTTTACAACTTGTATTAGCAGAGTATTTGTGCTTGCTGACCCTGATTTTAGTGGCTGTTTTTGGATGCCCTTTTGTATTCGTCAGAATGAGGAGTAAACCATCAAACTGACCCTTATTTTTGAAGACAGAACATCTTAAGAATTGAGTGCAAGACAAGAGAGGTGTCTAAGAAAGGTTAAAAAAATGTTGCTGATGTAAATCTGAGGGTTAGGACTAGCCACTTCTGAGTTGATTTTGTGATGTGGCATTCAAACTGTTAATTAACTGACATGATTTATAAATTAAAGACAGCTACACAAATTTTTAGATGAAAAAATGCAAGCTCTGCAAAAAAACCCAAACCAACATACACCAGTCATAGGCCCATAGAGATAATCCTCTACCACCAGTGCCTGTGAATTCACTCATAAATAAAGTCAATCTTAATTAAACAAGCAACATTAATTGCACAATACAGATTTAGAAAAAACCCACAAATATATGTCTATAAATACCGGGCCCATTAAGTTATAGAATCCAGTTTAAAAACACTGGAATAGAAAGGACATAAAAACAAAGATATTTTTGTAAGGAATGTACCTTCTGATCTTCAGTCTCTTGCTCCTTCAACAGTCGTTCAAGATCTGTCATATCATTATGCTTAAATAATTTGATGTTACTACGAGATGCTTGTAATCCCTTTTGAATAGCAAAGCACGCAGCTTCATCTCTGGAAATACAGGAAGCCCTTTTAAGTTTGCACTTAGTTTAACATCAATTTAAAGCAGAAAAGCAACTACTAGGACTGTACTACTTTTGAGCAGATACCTGTACTTAGGGGTAGTTAAAACCCCAGAGTTAGTAAGGCATCATAAATTTTATTTACACTTAGAAAAAAACATTCCAAGTTTCTTTATTTCCCTATACTACAAGCACCTTTTCACAAGTCTATGGCTTTTTCAGTTTGTTTAGACGCATTGTTGTTGTTAAGCTGAGTGCTCAAGTCTGTGTTCCCATAAAAAACGCAGTGACTGATTTGATTTGAAATATTTGGCAAAGGAGTATCTAAACTTTGTACAACAAAATACTTGATACAAAATGGAATTATTTTCTAAATAAATGGCTTAATTTGATTTACAATAATAAAAGCAAGACATCAGAAGGAAAACTCCTGAATCTGTGATTTTCTAGAGAGAAAAAAATACTTACACAAACACGATGTCCCCTCGTTTTGAATATGCAGGAATTGCACTGGCAATTGTTGCAAATCCATATGAGTATATAATGGCTTCTTCTGTCCTCATGAATTTTGCTAGCCGGTCTTCTAATTCTAAGTGTACATCTATTAGAGTGAAAAAATAAAAAGACCTAGCTGCTTTCATATCAGAAAGACAAACTTCTTGCTTTTAGAAATGATCTAATCGAACTAAACAAAATTACTGTTCATTTGTAGGAAAAATTTTACAAAAAGTAACTTCTCTAAATAAATAAATAAATAGAAACAACACCAAACCTAGCTGCAATTAATAAAATCTTGCTTAAAATGAGAAGTAAACCAATATTAAACCAAAACTTTGAAAGATTAGAAAAATATTTAAGCAATGTAACTCTCTCATATTCTTACACAATGGTAATTAAGATCTACATGTAATCACAAGTAACACACAATCACAAGACCACAAGTAAATGAGGCAGGGTTCCTGTCAGTGACTAGGGAACATAATTACTTCAGCAGAAAATAAATAGCAATCTAATTTATAGTAATTAATGAAGTCTTGTTGGCACGCTGATAGTTCCTCCAAGTTAATGTTTCCACTGCTATCATTACAATAGAAAACTGCCCTTATCAGACTGTGCAATCAGATACTACCTCCTGAATGCAATACAGCTAATTTAAAAGGTGGCCATCTCTATGCCACAGATCTTCAAAATAAATTTGAACACCTATACACACATGCATTTCCCAAACCAATTCAGTCAGAATGGTCTGTGTTAGAAATGAAATGCCACAAACAACACAACACAAGTGAATGAATCGTTGCATCACAACCAGCCAGAGGTAAAAAGGTGACCAAAGCATTAGGTACTGCGCCTAACCAAAATAACCTCTTTGTGTGATAAATGATTATTTTAATCATGCAAAAACATTGTCAGTGCAAGCTTATTCTACAAATTGTTATTCAAAGAATCATCAAGTAAAAAAAACACAAATTGTAGGGGCAAACAGAGATCCTTAGAATGTAACTTGAAAGATCATCACCAGCCAAGGATAACCTCTTTGCAATTATTCAAAAGTTCTCTGAAACTAAATATAAATGAACCAATACAACAAACAAACAAAAAACAGATTCTTCAATAGTCTATGAAGCTTGGTTATGTCAGTAATGGTATTTCTAGCCCAATATTAACAGCAAAGGTATAACAAAGAAGATTTGTAAAAATCTTAACTTTGTTGTATGAAATATATCTAGCATAGCCTTTTTCCCAGAGGGGCGTAGCCATTTGATTCGCAATGTCACATAGTGAAAACAAGAATTGTCTTCAAAGAGATGTGAAGTGTTGGTGGCAGCAGGTTCAAGAGCCAGCAGAGTGCCTCAGTAGCTAAGAGGCCTAACCACAATGCATTAAAGACAGCACAGCCAGATGATCAGAAGAGTGATTATCCCACTACAGTTCATGTCAGTGCAGCTTCACTTTGAATATTATTTGTAATTCTAAGCTCCACAATATAGAAAGGATGTTATGATATTTTTATGCTTCTGAAGGAAGGAACCAAAGCTGGTGAAAGGGCTGGAAAGCATGGACTATGAGGAAAGGCTGAGAAAACCTGGGCTTTCCAGTCTGAAAAGTGGATACTCTGAGGCATCCTCCCCACTCCCTGCAACTTCTTGCAGAGAGGAAGCTGGGGGATATGCTGATGTTTCTCCCTGGGAACCAGTGACAGAATGTGAAGGAACAGCACAGAGTTATATCAGAGATGGTTCAGACTGGACACTATGAAGAATTTATTTACTCTGAAAGTAGTCAAACACTGGATCACCACTAGAGAGGTGGCTGATGCCCCAGCCTGTCAACATTCAAGAAGAATTTGGACAATGCCCTCATTAGTATCTTTTACCTTTTGGTTAGTCCTGAAGCGTTCAGGTAGCTGGACACAATATCTTTGAAGGTTGCTTTCAGCTCACCTATTCTAACTAACAGTCTCCCAGTTGTCAAGAACAATTTTACATCATCACCATCCTCCATAGGGACATAGAGTTGTTGACCAGTACTGCCTAGCTATGGCCAACCAACCTATTAATTACCTACTGAACAGTCATCCTTTCAAATCCATATCTTTCCAACTTAAAGATAAGGTTGTTGTGTGTGATGATGTCAAAAGCCTGGCAGAAGTTCAGGTAGATGACATCATTTGCTCTTCCTTTGTCCACTGACACTGACCTTTGTCCATCACAGAAGGCAACCAGATTGGTCAGGCATAATCTTCCCCTGGTGAAGCCCTGCTGTCTGTCTCACATCATCTTCTCATCTTGCATATGCTTCAACAAAAGCAGGATGACCTTCTCAGGCACTGACGCAAGGCTCACTGGTCTGTAGTTTTCATTTTAAAAATGAGAGTGATATTTCTCTTTTTCCAGTCATTGGAGACTTCATCTGACAGCCATGACTTTTTAAATATGATGGAGAGTGGCTTGGCAACTACACTAGCCAGTTCTTCCAGGTCCCCGGGATGCATGTCATAGAATCACAGAATGGTTTGGGTTGGAAAGAACCTTTAAAATCATCTAGCTACAATCTTCCCTGCCCAAGCAGGGAAACCTCCCTCTAGACCAGTTTGCTCAAAGCCCCATCCAGCCTGGCCTTGAACACATCCAGGGAGGGGGCATTCAAAACCTCACTGAGTAATCTCTTCTAACGTCTCACCACCCTCACAGTAAAGAATTTCTTCCTTACATCTAGTCAAAATCTAGTTTCGAGTTTCAAGATATTTCTCCTCATCCTGTCACTACTTGCCCTTATAGAAAGCCCCTGCCCAGCTTTCCTGTAGGCACCCTTCCAGTACTGAAAGGCCTCTACAAGGTCTCTTCAGAGCCTTCTCTTCTCCAGGCTGAAAAGCACCAGCCCCCTCAGCCTGTCTTCAGAGGGGAGGGGCTCCAGCCCTCTGATCATCTTCGTGGCCCTCCTCTGGACATGCTTCAACAACTCCATGTCCTTCTTGTGCTGGGGGTCCCAGAACTGGATGCAGTACTCCAGGTAGGTGAACACAAGAGCGGAGCAGAGGGGCAGGTCACCTCCCTCACTGGTCACACTTCCCTTGATACAACCCAGATCCAGTTGGTCTTCTGGGCTGCAAGCACACACTTCTGGCTCACGCTGAATCTTTTATTAACCAACACTCCTTTCTCCTCAGGGCTGCTGAGACCCCATATATTTGTACACATTCAGTCTCACCAGATGGTCTCAGAGTTGCTCTGCTCTTACTGTAGGAGGGATTTTGCTCCCACAATCAGAGGTTCAGGGATGTGAGAGATGTGGGAAGCCTGATCATCAGCTAAGACTGAGACAGCTTCTCCATGATGTCTGTTGTTGTCAGTTTTCTCATTTATCAGAAGGGATACGTTCTCCTCATTCTTTCTCTTCTGGCTAAAGAACCTACAGAATCCCTTGCTCTTTTTCACTCTCCTTGCCAGGCAAAGTTCCATCTGTGCCTTGGCTTTTCTAAATTCATAATTAAAAATTAGAGGAAGCAAGTACTAAAATATTGCTCTGAGAGCTCAGCTATTGATATCTAATGGAGAAAAAATACTTTGTTCGAGCACTTTGTTCGACCATTACATTCTCTAACTAATAAACTGGCAGAGATAAACAGGCCATCACAATTAAATATAAAAAACCTGCACATTCGTCACTGAACTTTAGTTAGCAACAGGAAACACTACACTGAGGAAACACATGGTATGAACAGTAGGCAAAAAGAAGTACTGTCTGCTATAACCAAATAGTGAATATAACTATTTTCATGTTAAGAAAAATTTTTATAAACCTATCATATTCTACCAAGGATGGAATGTTAGTTGTACTAAAGACAAAATCCACAGGTCAGAGCAAGACATAGCATTCACAAAATTGATATCTAGTCATTTAAGGAAATGAACGTTTTATATAACTGCAAGGTTGAAAAGTTTACAGCTCTATTAAGTTTTTACTACTATTCTACTAAGATAAAAACAGAATACTACTTGATTTTCTATTCTTCATTGCTATTATATGCCTTCATTTGGTTACATCACTTGCATCTACCTTATGTGAAAGCTGAAAACACTACATAGATTATATTTGCACAAAGATAAGACTTAACATCTTTCTGTGTACATATAAAATGTTAATTAAACTAATGCTGTAAACAAAAGCTGTGAAGTACCAATTTACTGTTCAGCATGTGCTCACATACAAGTCAAGAGCAGAATAACTAAGACTAAAACCCCACACCTACTGTCATGCATTTTATTTAGTAGCCTGTTTTGGTCGTCTTCTTTCTGTAGGGTACTGAAATGTTAGGCAACCAACAGTCTAAAAAAGACCCCAGAAATACTAAACCAAAAACTACCCTCAAAAGCACAGATGCAAATCCCACCTGTAGTAGAGAACATTACTCTACAGGTTCAATTTTGTGTGAAGATACAAACATTTCAAGGCTAAGGACAGGGATGCACTTTTCAGATGTACAGCACAATGTAACAATCTCTTAATAGGAACTCACTGAATCTACAAAATCCCTATAAACAGGAAGAGAGAAGAATAAAAAGACCTCTAATTAACACGAATATCAGCCCTTACAAGGGGATAATTTTGAGTGACAAACATCAATTAAATCTAATACAGTAGCAGGAGGAAACTATAAGCACTTCTCTATTACTTTTCTTGTGAAAAATTATATCTCAAAAAGGTCAGTTTAACATCCTCATTTACCCGAGAAAACCTACTTTAGCTACATTCTGCTCTAAAAAATTACTTCAAAGCACTAAAATCGGGATTTCACAACATTTAATGTCAACCTGGACTTAAAACAGAGAAAGAGTCCATAAGTTTTTCTTTGAGCTTTTTGGTGTATTTAAAACCTTGTTTGAATTGTAACAAATCGATGTGGAACTATGGTCACTGAGGGAATGTAGCTTCATAAAAGCTCACGAGTAACAAGCAAATTGCTATCCCTTTTATTTCTTTAAGAAATGCATTACAGCTGCAGATTTAATGGAAAGTCTCCTAGGACAGCTGTCAAATACTCAGATATATAGACATTTAAACAAAATAGGTAGAGCAACAGTTTAACCACTCAAAGGACTAGCCTGAAAAAGTTTTAAATAGTCTAGAATTAAAGTCAAGGCTAAACAAAGATACAAAAATCAGTTGAGTACAAATACGCCATGAATTCCAATACCTCTGACACGACAAAAAAGTTCACAAGATAATGAGTTGATGCTTTTAGCCTCCAACTGTACAGTTACTCATTTATTACAGTCTGGTTTCCAAGCAGTATTTCAATATCAACGCCTGTAAATAACTACTTCCAGAGACTAAGAACTTGCTTTTTTTTAACCAGAATTAAGAAAACCCTCAGTAACACCCTCTCAAATTATAAAATTTCTAAATTACAATTTGAAGGTAATCAGTAAAGAAAAACTTAATTATGACTACAGCATTAGATAAACTTAGATAAAATTAGTAATATTTGCCATTAAAAACAGAAGTCAGATTGCCCTCGTGGTCTATTTAGAAACACGTTTCTAAGTTACACTGAAATTCACCAGGACTGGTAAATTTCCAGTGGGGTGTTTTTTTGTTTTTGTTTGTTTTTGTTGTTATTTTTGTTATTATTATTATTTTAACTTTCCACCAACATCAGCATTAGAAAGTAAGAAAGATTAAGAAAAGGTATAAAAAGAGAAAGGAACAAAATTGCTAACTATCAACCATCCTTAACAATTACAGTAAAAACTGTTTTAAAGGATAACTGTTCATCACAATAATTGAAATGATTTGTTTCTTACACATAGAACTAATTTTGCTAGCTTACCACACCAGTCTTAAAAACATCAAAGGTAGATCAGAAAAAGATTACTGACCGAAAGTACCATAGAATCCTCTAGGTCCACAAGTACCAACACCATACTTCTTCAAAGATGCTTGAGCCGCACTCTTTAACATAAAACAAATTATGTGAAATATTTATCCCTACAATTGGTAACTAATTCTTCTACAGATTTCATGTTGACTTTTTTTTTTTAAATTCTACTGACCAAGAATATTAGATACTAATATAATGCTTGTCTAGCTGCAAGTAAGCATACCAGATAAAACTTTAGTTAAAAGACAAATAGCACAAAATTATAAGATTTATAATCTTCCTGGCTGCTTTAGAAGCATACTCTCTTGACAGAGTTTATGCTTTCTGAAATAATTTTCAATTTCAAGGAAGCACACCAGCTAAAAGAGTCACACACAATGTCACACACTGTACAGTAATTGGAAGAACTCACCTTAACTTTCTCATTATCCAGAAGTCCAAGAAAATTGAATGATGCAAAGTTAATACATTCTTTGCCATTAACAATGATTTTATGGGTAGGAGGACTGAAAAAAATTAATAGAGATCTACTGTTATGAATGAATATTTATGATTTTCATAAACAATTCAACAGTATACAAGTTTTATTTTTCCTATTAAGAAGAGTGTTCTAAAGACTCCTTATTTCCATTTTTCTTTAACTGGCAATTGATGTTTAAGTTTAATATTAAGTCTAAACTCAGCAGAATCATTACTCCTGTATATTCATTAAGTATTATTAAATACATTCCTATTTAGTTTCATGGTTCTTTGCTGAAAACTTAATTCATACAAAGACAACTCTTGCAGAGGTAAATAATGGTTCTCCTTAGCTTAAAAGTTATATCTGTTTGGAGGAGTACTAAGAATAAAAATGAAATTTTATTGCTACTTACTTGCACAATAAAAATGTACTTAAGACTTCACAGAATCACAGGGGCTGGAAGGGACCTCTAGAGATGACACTGAGTCCAACCCCCCTGCAGAGCAGGCTCCCTACATCAGACTGCACATATAGGCATTCAGGGAGGCCTTGAATATCTCCAGACAACTTTTGTTTTTATCATAAAGCAATCCATAGTACCAACCTTTAACTACCTCATGCTAACTGTAAACCAACGTAAGTATTCTGTTTAACTGATTTTCCAACTTTTTTAAACCATAACAGTTTAAATAAACCATGTAATCTGGAAATACAAAAACCATGAAAACATGTAGTATTAACAAATGAACAACAACATAATAAGCAGAGAACAGAAAAAAAATTCTGCACTAAAAGTTATGGTTTAGATAAAAGATTATTGCAATTAAAGAAAAGAGAAAAACAGGTATTTCTGCTTTAAACTAAGTATCACATGTTCTGTATTCTAAAGGCAATCTTGTTTCAGCAATTATACATTTCAATACTATAACCTCAAGACCTTCAACTGTTCACACAGTGCTGAAACTCTCATAACTAAGCCGATTACAAAACCTTACGTCTATTTCTCTATGTGTTGACAAATAACAAAATTGAGAACTATCATCCAAGCCACAGATGACAAAAGCAGAAACAGGGAGAATGAAGAATCAGTCATTCAAGAAAGGATGTGATCAGATTTGAGACCAACTGAGAAATATGAATATGTACAGGAGCAACCTAACATACACATCCAAGGGTCTTGAGTGAACTGTAAAGAGATGGATACCACTCTATCAACCACATATGAGAAGCTGTGGCAATCCAGTGAAGTTCTCAGTGACTGGGAAAGGGGAAACTTCACCATCACTATTAAAAACAGAAGACACAGTAAACTACAGGTCAGTCAGCCTCACCTTTCTACCCAGCAGACCATGGAACAGATTCTCCCAGAAACTAGGCTAAGTTAAACAGAGAATACAGAAGGGACAACCAACATAGTTTCACTAATGGCAAATCCTAATTAACTTGGTGACCTTCTACAACAGGATGATAGTGTTGGTGGATAACAGAAGAGCATCCGATATCATCTGCCTGGACTCATGCAAAGCAGTTGACACTGACAGTACATTGAAAACAAATTTCACATCAAGCATTCTGATGGTCCAAATTGATTATTTTAAGAATAACTTTTCATGAAGTGCCGAGTAGCTAGGCAAACAATCAGTTTCTCCTGCAGTGTCTTCTAGTTGCACAGATCCCCCTCACAGAATCACAGAATCCCCTAACCTCTTACTTGAAGTTAGTAAACAACATGCTAGTATTTAAAAAAAAATTAAAAACAAATTACCATCAAAAATACAGACCAGAATGAAGACAAAGATAAAAGTATCCATTTGATACTAAAAACAAAACAAACTAAAACCCTAAATTAAATCATTCAAAGATATAAAGATTATTTTAATAAGGATCTTGATAACGTTACAAAAATAGGACCTTCTCTTCAGTGGAAAACTCAGTTTTGTCCTCTAAAAATGCAATTAATTTAAGAATGTTTTTAGGGATATGGAAATACTTTGCTATTAATATGCATAAAATGTGGATACAAAATATGTTAATAAAAGTAAAAAAACAAAAAGAAATTATCTTGGTTAGACTTACCCTGAAACAATGTTGTAGTCGAGAGCTGGGTGATCTTTTGATACAGGAGGAACAAGAGGCTCCGGCTGCCATTCTTCGATCAACTCTTCTTTTTCCTTTAGAACAGAAAAGAAAACTGCTCAAAATGGATTTCCATCACAAAAGTCCTTGTACTCAAATGGACAGTTATTAATAGTTATACAATAAATTACATACCCTACTGCATATAACCTTTCTGAGACACGTGGAATTGGTAATATCTCTATATGGTCAATTAAGAGTCTCTGAGTTCTTCAAAGGGAAGGACGTGTAATAAGAGATTGTGATGGTGCATTAAAAATCTCATGATATGATAATTAAGAGCAGAGATAGGAATTTGGCATCCCCGACAAATTCAATCAATATTTAATTCAGTCTACTAATTATTAAAATCAACTTCTACACTATGTAATTTAATATAAATAATACAATAATTGAACATAAATTGCCCCACTTCACATTCTCAAGTCTTCAACTGTGCAGTTCAAAGAACTGTGGCATTAAAACACTAAGCAAAGTAACACAAACATGATCAAGACACAACAAAAAATATAAACTGCCAAACACTTAGACACAGCAGAGGCAACAAACAAAACTAAAGCACACATCCCTCCATCTAATCATGGAAGAATACCCAATGCATATTTATCTTCAAAGTGCTCTAAACTATGCAAAAAAGTATCAGTTAAATGATTTTCTGAAAGATTTTTAGTGGGCCAGCAAGGCAGCTCCATTAGACCAGTCCCACATAAATCAGCAAATGCTAAGGAAAACCACCAAAACCGCTCTTCATACCAACCAAGAAGAATTCTAAAAGGGGATTATTTAGTAGTATAATAAGGTAAGTCTTAGTTACTAACTTTTGACAACAATGGTATTACATTCCCATAGAACGTTTAAGAGTACTTATTTTAATACCTGAATAAAAGAATTGTAATCAGTTATTTTAAATAACTTGGAAATGCTGTTTTGTTGTTGTTGTTGGTTTTGTTTGTTTGTTTAATTTTTTTTTTTTTATTAAATACTTTCCTCCAAAACTTCAATGTACAGGAACAAATTAAGATCACTAAAATCAAAAGGAAACTATATGCCAGAATAGTGTTTACTTCTGTGCACTTTCATTAGTTTCTTTTTACTAAGCTAATGAATAATTTTTGTTTCCAAGCATTTCTGGAATATAAATTAGTATCTCAAGAACTTTGCAAAGGTCTATTGCAAACGACAAATGAAAAATTCACTTTTTATGTAAGCACAGTTATCTGTATTTCTAATATTTTGCAGATGTAGTCTAAAATACCATTTTATTTTATTTTTTCATGTTAGATTTTTTTTTTTTAACTGTAATTTTACCCAAGGGACATATGCTTTAAAGGAAATAAAACAGCATTAACACACGTAACACAATTAAATATATCCATTGTTTTGAAATGGCCACATTCATGTAAGAAAAGGTTCTTAGTTTCTTCAGCAATTTCAGAACAGATCACTGGAGCCCTGCACATAGTTGCACATGCGCTGAAATGTTAATCTATATACTACTACTTATTACTGTATAGTAAATCTCATGATCAACAAGGTTCAGCAAACAACTTCAGATGGCAGATTACGAGACAAAGCACTACATAAAGACTGACGCATAACATCATACCAAAATGGTGGAAAAAGTATTACTTGAATTCAGGTTACTCTCAGTGAAACAAGAATCCTAAATTTGTTTGCTAAAGTGATCCCAAGCAAACTATGGTATTCTGATTTGGGGTCAAGGTATTTATACAAGCTGGAGGAAGACTTCTTTGAGAGCAGCGCTGAAGAGAAGGACTTGAGGGTCCTGGCAGACGAGAAGCTGGACGTGAACCAGTAATGGGCACTTGCAGCCCAGAAGACCAACTGTGTTCTGGACTGCATTAAAAAAGGGGTGGCCAGCAGGGAGAGGGTGGTGATTGTCCCCCTCTACTCAGCTCTTGTGAGGCTCCAGCTGGAGTACTGTGTCCAGGCCTAGGGACCCCAGTACAGGAAGGACATAGAGCTCTTGCAGCAGGTTCAGAGACAGGCCACTAAGATGATCAGGGGACTGGAGCATCTCTCCAAAGAAAGGCTGAGGAAACTGGGCTTGTTTAGCTTGGAGAAGAGAAGGCTCTGGGGAGACCTTATCGTGGCCTTCCAATACCCGAAGGAGCACATACACAAGAGGGGAATGACTATTTACACAGGTTGACAGTGATAAGACAAGGGAGAATGATTTCAAACTGAGACAGGGTAGGTCTAGGTTAAATATTAGGAGGAAGTTTTTCACTCAAAGGGTGGTGACACACTGGAACAGGTTGCCCAAGGAGACTGTGGATGTACCATCCCTGGAGACATCTAAAGTCAGGCTGGATGTGGCTCTGGGCAACCCAGTCTAGTGGTTGGCAACCCTGCACATAGCAGGGGAGTTGAAACTAAATGATTATTGTGGTCCTTTTCAACCTAGGCCATCTATGATTCTGTGATTCATGTGCAACTCTGTACCACATAGCTATTTAAGAAGCTATTATGAAAGATGTAATTTCATACTATGGGTGCTGACCCACAGCACTGTAAACCAATAGCTGCTATGGTACAGTCTTCCATTCATTTTGTTAGCACAAGCAGTCATGAAGCAGACAATAACCTCCTTCTGAAAAATGATCCAGATGGAAACAAGTCTAGCAAAAGCAACATGGACACACAGCTAAGCTAAAGGCCACAGTAAAGTAGTCCCAACCTAGACTGACTACAACAAAACCAAATTCTCAATAAGAGAGGTCCAGCAGTACTCTGTACCTTTTCATAATGCTTCAGAAAGACTTCTGAAGATCAGAAAGCAGTAGCCTTCAGTTTGCTCCACCATAGCTGGCGATAAAGGCCTTGCCTGAAAATCCTGAGAAACAATGTAGCCAGCACCAGCACTTTTGTGTCTCTTTTAGATTACTTTTTAAATTATTTTCAGAAATAAGCCTAATTCAGATGAGAAATGTTGCAGCCTGTCAGTCGCAGATACATTAATAAGAAGAGCAGATACATAAATTCCACTGCCTACTGGAGAACTTACGAAATGTGGTGCATTTTCTGTGGAGCTGGTTAACATTTAATTTCAGAAAACATCTTTATGACTTTCATACAGTGAAGCTTAAAGGCAGAGGATGAAGTATCTTTTTTATTTTATTTTTTTTTCAAAGTAGGCAAAATTAAAACCATGTAAGTATGTACTTTGCTTTTTTAAAATTTGTCTGAATTTCTTTTTTTCTTTCTTTCTTTTTTTTTTTTAAGGGTACAAAAAGCACCCAGAAGCTCAACTGAAACATCAATTGAATGAAAATCTTTTTGAAAAGGAGGGTAAAAAATTGTATTTATAGCAGAAAACCATATTTGCAGAAAGAAACTACACTAAATTAGCACAGTGCAAATGAAATTGAGATCTGTAAACATAATGAGCAATCTGGAGGTAGTAATTTTCTCCCTGCTACTCATACTGAATTGGTAAGAGTTTCCCATCTTCCACTTGAAAGGTATGCAGTATGCAGGAACTGCATCACAGGTCACAAACCACTGACAAGATATGGTCCTGCCTTTTTTTCCTACGTGAAATAAAATAATTAGATAGTCTGAATTGGAAGAGATCTTAAAGCTCACCCAGTTTCAAGCCCTCTGCTATGGGCAGGAACACAGTTCACCGTACTTTAAAATAGCCACTTGATGGGAAAAAAAAAATTCTAATTTTCCTCTCTCAGGCTACAACATAAGTAAATTCATGTCTCAGTTCTCTCCCTAATTCTTTTTGATTTATACACACACATACATTTTATGTTAATATCTTAACATTTAACTTTTGTTTATGAATATCCTATGTGGAAATACAAACATGTTTTATTTCATAAAACAAAGTCGAATATTTACACAAGTAGGTAAAATCTATATAAACATTCTTATATATCTAAACATACATACACTTTTTTTTTAATTGGTGATGGGTTTTAATATTTAAAAACCATGCACCTTGTTAAGAGAAATACTTTGATGTAAACACATCCAATCCAAATTATTTAAACAAGTTGTTGATGTTTTTACCCTGATTTTTGAAAAGTCGTACAAAAAAAATGGAATGCACGAGGCTGACAAGGCTACTAAAGACCACCTGGTTCCAACATCCCTGCCATGGGCAGGGCTCCCACCCACCAGATCAAGCTGCTCAGGGCCTCATCCAACATGGCCCTGACCATCTCCAGGGATTAGGCATCCACAGCTTCTCTGGGCAGCCTGTACCTCACCACACTCCCAGGAAAAGAATTTCTTACTAACATATAAACTCTCCTCTCTTCTGGTTTAAAACTGTTCTTCCTTGTCCTGTCAGCATACACTCCGGTAATGAGTCTGTTCTTTCTGTTGTTCCCCCTTCAGCTACTCTAAGGTGATAATGAGGTCTCCTCAGAGCCTTCTCTTCTCCAAGCTGAAGAAGCCCAGCTCCCTCAATCTTTACAGGAGAAGTGCTCCAGGCCTCTAATCATCTCTGTGGCTTTCCTCTGGACCCACTCAAACAACTTTACATCTTTCTTGTGCTGGGGTCCCAGGCCTGAATGCAATAGTCCAGACGGGGTCACACAAGGGCAGAACATAAGGGCATAATCATCTCCCTCACTAGTATGAAGCAATTATCTTTATGAGACATGTCTTTGCTAGTACAAGTGTTTTGAAACAGTGTAAAGCATACAACTGTGTCAATATGCAAAGATTAATAATACCTTTTTTTATTTGCAGTCATACCAGTCCTCAAATAATAGTTCTTTAAGTTATTGGTATTTACAGAATTATGCCATCAATTGTTAATGTCTTTAGCTATAGTGGAATCTTGGCCTGAAAGAACTGGAAACTCACAGGTAGAAACTACATCTGCTTTTTTCTTTAAATACCTTCTGATCCTGATCAATTCTTGCTGCATGTGCAAGAGAAGCTCTCATGGCCAACATTATTTCCTGGTCATGAATTAAACATTCCTCTCTGAAAAGAACTTTCTAGTCTCCATGTGAATACTACTCAAGTTTATTATACTACTACCATAATGAACATTCTAAAACTTAAAAAAAAAAACAATTTGTTCTTGTATACACTAGTATAAGACTTGTATTAGGGCTTCACAGATTGAGAAAAGCTCAGTATTATTTATTGCAGGATGAAAGACTGTCAGATTTAGATTACTTCCCTTTGCACAAATTGCTGGATGGGAGTGAGTTTGTAGCTAAATGATGGAATGCAATCTTTGGCAACCCACACCAATCCTCATTGGCCCTTTGCTGCTTTTCAGTAGATTTTACTTCAAATAAAAAGTCCACGAGAATCTGTATATCTAGTATTCTGTCTAGCCATAGATTTATTTCTAGCTCCTGAAATCCCAAGCTATCAAGAAGTTACAGTCAAAGAAAGTATTCCAGAGCTTCATTTTTTTTAAAATTGAACCAACAGAAACACCTGCAAGCAATGTTATGAATGATGACAGTCAGAACAGTCAGCCTGAAAGCTAATTCCTGCACTAGGTTTCACTGTACTATTGCTACACATCTGACTAAACCCAGAAAACATGTCTGGGTGGATTTCTTCACTGTTTTAGAAATATGATTTGTAAGTTCACTAGATTGCACAACATATAATCTTCTTCTGGTTTCCCAGGTTGGACTGGTCCTGACATCATGCTATATGGCTGTGCAATAGTGGTACTCTTTGGTAATATTTATCATATGAAGTCAGCTCTTCTCTGGCAGCAACCACAAGAGCAACTCACTGAGAAACACCAAGTATCATTATGTAACTGGCTGACATAAGGGTAGCCTGAGCTCCACTGTGTGAGCTGACATATCTCCACTGCCTGCATACAAACAACCCAGTCGTTGTTTCTGGTGTGGCAGAGACTGGGCACCACAGCATGAATCAAACAAAGGAGAGGGCATAAAAGCAGCAATCTCCTTGCTGGCATGTTACTACTTGTAGCTCAACAGACACATCAAAACCTGCTTGTGTAGAATCCCACATTGCAGTAAGCAGATCAGTATAAGCTATCTGAAGATTGTTAGCGAAGATAAGGTTTTTCTTCCCCACCTACAGCCACTGCATTTCACATGCAAAAGAGCTTTTTCACATCACCTACATTACAGAAAAGTAACACAATCCCACCACAGCTTTGATGTTTCAGTCTGCTTAAGTACTCCACCAGCTGTAGAAGGCTTATTCACATTTTTACTTCACTGCTGTATTTATGCTTATTTTCAAATAGTTACAGAATTGCTTTGCATATTGCATATTTACATTATGTTATTATAATGCAAGCACTGTACATTACTTAGAGCATATAATTATTGTTTTACAAGACATTTCCTTCCAAATACAGCTGTTCATATTAAAAACATTCCTTCAATTTTCACAGATCAGAACAATTCAAATTTCCTTTATCAATTGTCAAATAACCTAAATTTATCACTAGACTAAAAAGCATTTCCTCAAACTATACTTTCCACCAAGAATAGTTAAGGCTGGAAAGGACTTCAGGAGGCAATCAGGTCCAAGCTCCCTGATCAAGCAAAAACACCTAGAGCAAGCCATCCAGGAAATACCAAATACAGGTAACAGAAAACTGGAGGTGTTAATAATTAACATCTCAAGTCATACCCTTTGCTATAATGCAGCTCTTAGAACTTCAACTTTTATTCTTCTGTGCCATGCAACTGAGAATTAATGTATCCAGTGTCCATATAATGTAATTATAAACAATTTTTATTCCTAGCAATTAACATTCCTTTTCACCTCTGAAGTTCAAGAAACTCCTTATAAACATCATGAGAAGTATCACAGGAAGAACTTAGTGTATGCAGTCCAGGGATATCCATAAAACAAATTGTATTAATTCCTGTTTGTCAGAGCTTTTCTGGGCAACCTGTTTCAGAGACTCACTGTCCTAGACTGAAGCCACTTTTTACTAGATCATTAGTCTTCCATGGTTACGTTAGTTTTGTTACATTGTTTTTTAACATTTTTAGACTCACAAATATCATGCTTACTTTAAAAGCACAAACTGAAGAGTTTAAGCAATTCCTTACTCAGAATTTATCCTTTGAAATCCTAAGAAAAACTAACATAATTTGCCAGTCAAACACATCAATACCTATCAACTGTTTCCATTAACAAAAATATTTTTACACCTTACCTTAGGTGTTAGATCAGATCGCTCTTGAAGCTTGTATGTTTTGGAGAAAATAAGTCTGATTATCCATAGAATTAGAATTCCTTCCAAAATAAGATGGTAGGCAGGAGCCTGAAAACAAAGCACAAAAAGCACAATAAAGCACAAGAACTAAACATAATTCTATTTGAATCTGTTTGATACTTTTCAACAGTTTTTCTCCACCAGTTACATTCTCAGAAAGTCAAAAAAAGATCAAAAGCTGATAAGTGTCTCCAACAAAACTTACAACTTTATAAAAATGCACCACTTCACAACTACCAAATTTAGCTGTTGAGTATGAATGGACTCATCCTACCGCTAATGAACAACGTTCAGACTACACTGTTACGTAGTTTTAACTATAGCCACACATATCAACTGAATATTGTGTAAAGGAACTGCAGATAAGCCCTATGGGTCACATCGGTGTCTATGAGAGCAGAAAGCTTTTATAACCACAGACAGAGAGCTTCCAGGTCTATGTCATCTATACACTCCAACCCTAGATTCTTATAAAGCCTATCAGCGGCAACACTAGCTAGTATTTACAAAAGAGATCTAATCTGGTCCACAGGACACATTTTTGCTTACATTGAGAGGCGCTTTGAATAGGTATAACCTAAAAAAATCAAAAGAAGCAGTTTTATTCCATGCAATTTACTTTTCTCTGTGGAAACAATATCCAAAAACTTATACAACAAACTAAAAACAGAGTAGATCCCAGTTAGAGTTAGCCTTTTTGGATGCTCAGAAGAAGGAAATTCAATTGTCTCCAGTAGCAGAAGCAATTCAAGGTCTTTGTGGAGTTATGGCAACATAATTTGACATGTAGTTTAAAGGTCAGGTTCAGTTAATACATTTCAGCAAGGCCACAGTCTATGCAGTAGATGCCTAGTATTTTAAAAAGAGTCAAAGCACGCACACAGTAGAGAGATGATATTTCCTTCAGTGCTAGATCTTGAGATCGCATTTTGAGCCAGCCCTTAGGATTTTGTCCAAGCATTACCCAGAATGCCATGCAGCTTTAAGACAGAGTACGAATCCAAACTCACATTACCTGTCCACATTTGACTGAGAATAAAACTTACCAAAACACCTAGCTTTTGTGAATTAATTATTCAGCAAACTTCCCAACTGAGACTGCTATTTCCTTACCACCAGCCTAGTTTTGCAAAAGAAGGAAAACAGATATGCAACTCTTTCCAGATAGCGCTACATCAAAGAAAAGCCACAAACAGAGTGAGGAGAAGATGCTGCTTGTCAACAACTTAAAACACCATTTGGAAAGAAAAAAAAAAAAAAAAAAAGCGCCTGTTTTTAAGTGGAGGTGAGTCGAATGCTTGTTAAGTCGCTCCACACACGACAGTCATTCCAGACTGCAGCGTTTTTCAGCAGCCTGCATCTTTAAAACACCGTATATCTGTTTCAGCCTGGCATGCTCGACAGAAGAACAAGGCGCCAGGCGCCGCCGGAGCCCCCGGCAAGGCCCCGCGATAGCTCACGGTCGCTTCCTTCTTGCGACCCGGCCAGCCGGAACCCCGCTTTCCGTCGTCTGTCCCAGGAAATCCCGACCACTATAGGGCCGAGGCCGCGGGAAGCCGCCGCGAAAGACCTCAGTCGGTTCGGCCGCGCCTGGGGCCCGCCGCTGTTTGCTCGGTCCCCACCGCGACTCCGTCGGACGGCGGCTCGCCATCACCCCGCAGAGCGTCTCCCCACCCCGCAGACGCGACGCACCTCGTAGAAGGCTTGCACCATCTCCACCAGAACCCACTGCTGCCCCATGCCCGCCGCCGCCGCCGCCATGCTCCCGTCCGCCCGCCGCCGCACAGCCCAGCAGCTTCCGCCCCGGCCCCCCCGACGCCGACGTGAGGGGTGGGGCGCGGCGAAGGTGCTCCCTGCTGCCTGGAGCGAGGGGCGGGCGGTTGGTTGCAGCGCCGCGGCGGGCGGGGGCCGGAGCGATCGCGGCGCCACCGCCGGCGGGGCGGGGGAGGCGTGGAGCTGCGGGGTGGGGGGCGTTCGAAGCCGCCGGTGCTGAAGGCTGGCGGATGGGAAAAGTGGAGCGTGAAGCTGGGGGAGGCTTGAGAGGAAGGTGGCTCAGCCCCCATCAAAGGGACTGATAGAGGAAGGTGGCTCAGCCCCCATCAAAGGGACTGATGAGCAGTAGTGCAAAATGCACTCTCGTAGTGGGGTTGTTGGGCGTGTTGGAACAGCGTTCCTGACATGCACGCCCTGCGTTGAAAACTGACGGGAAACTGGTAGCTTTGTGTCGTGGTAGGTGTTAAATAGCTCACCTGGTGATGCTTGTTCAGGTCCTGTGCAATGAGCATCGTGGCACCTTGCTGTCACCACAATGCTTAACCTCCGTTGGTGGACTTGACTGGGGGGGGAGACTGGATGAGGAACATCCTGAAGTAAATTCAAGTAGTTATAAAAGGAAGTTGCATAAGAAGACAGACTTGAATGGATGAAAAGCTGGATGTGAGCAAGCACTCTGCACTTGCAGCCTGGAAGGCTGATATTATCCTGGGCTGCATGAAAAGAGAGGTGACGAACATGGTGAGGGAGATGACTGTCCCCTCTACTAAGCCCTCATGAGGCCCTATCTGGAGTACTGTGTCCAAGCCAGTACCGTCCCAGTACAGGAAGGATGCAGAGATTCTTGAAAGGGTCCAGAGAATAACTGCAAGAATAATAACAGGGTTGGAGAACCTTTCCTGTGAAGAAAGGTGAGGGACCTGTGCTTTTTTAGCTTGGAGAAGAGAAGGCTGCAGGGAAATCTCACTGTGGCCTTAGAATACTTGAGGGGAGCTTATAAGCAGGAGGGAGACCAACTTTTTTACAAAGTCTGATAGCCATAAGACAAGGGGGGAGAGTTTTAAACTAAAAGATTAGATATTAGGAATACATTATTTTCCTCATATGGTGGTGAGGCTCTGGAACAGGCTGCCAAGAGAAGCTCTAGATGTCCAGTCCTGGAGATGTTTAAGGCCAGATTGGATGGGGCCCTGGAAAGCCTGATCCAGTGGATGGCAGCCTTGCCCATGGCAGGGGGTTGGAATTGGGTCACCTTCAATGTCCTTTCCAACCCAAGCCATTCAGTGATTCTGTAACTCTATGTGTTAGTGCTTCCCTCCTCACCACATTAGAAACTGTTCATTAAATATGCCAGCATAAAGGTTTACTTTTCTGAGCACTCACCATCCTCACGTGTGAACTGGAGGCGGAGTCTACAGTTTGCTCTCTCACTGACAAACATGGTGCTTGCTGTCTGCACACATAACAGTGACAGGCTTGCCAAAAAGTTGCAGAAGTATGTGGTTAATGAATTGAATGGCAAAAGCAAAACCAGATTGCAGTGGAAATGGCTTTACAGGTAAATTCAAATAAGTAGAGCAATTACAAACCTAAGCACCCTGCCAGAGTGAACAGCCTTAAAAGCTGAGCATTGCAGGAGACATGGATTTCTGAATAAGAAGGGCAACTGTGATTGTGCCTGAGTGCAGTTGAGCACAGGGAAGTTGTTGAGTGCTTAAGAGGGAAAGAATGGAAGGGAAGGGAAGGGAAGGGAAGGGGGAGTTGGAAAGAAATTTGCTTAGGAAGTGAGCTAGCTCTTGATGAAAAGGAAACAAAGGATGTTGCTGTTTAAGGAAGTGTTTGGGAGTTGCTTCTCTGGAGGTAAACAGTTGCAGGGCACTTCTGGTGATTATTTGGAGACTACCGCACAACTGCCTTTTTTGAGGCTTTGCTCAGTATTCTTCATCATGATTAGAAGAGTAACACTTGGGGCAGCTGTTGGCTAGACAGATGATGATGAAAAAATTGAGCATTGTGGCTAATGACACACAATCACTAAATTATAGTTTTACAGTAGAGGATTACTCAAATCAGTGAACTTTATTTTGATTGCTGACAAGTTTGTGGTAGTTGTTCTTTTCCCTCAATTTCTGAACTTAATAACACACTTCTGAAATTCCAGACTTTACTCAGTACAGAGAAAATCGTGGTTTTAGGCTATCTCAAGAGTCAGGACAGAAACACTAAGTGTCTCCTTTATATTTTAGTTGCATGAAGACTATACCATTCACTGTCAAGCACTTCTGTGGCCACTGAAGAGGAGTCAGGCTCCTGGGAGATGGCTGCTACTACCAGCCTGAAAGAAAGTGACTGGGATACAAACCAGTCTCAGAATCTAACTCTCAGACAGTGACCACACCAATAATTCTGGTGAGGGTAGATTAAGTAACCTCCTGATCTCAATTGCAGGTTCTAATTTTCAGAACTTTTGACATATATAGATTGGGAGACTTAAAAAAATCATTATGTGAGGCGCTGGGAGAGTTGTTTCCAGGTTGAAATATAGTGCGGTTAGTAACATACAGACTAGTAATTCTTCTGGCAATCAATTCTTAGTTCCTGGTCTGGATTATCTTTGGGCTGGGCCTCTTGTAGTAGTGAGCCTGTTCCTATTGTTCAGTATTTTCACTGTTCCAAGACAAGGCAACACTGCTATTAGCTCAAGGCTGCTATGCTTCTTACAGAAAAATAAATAAATATTTTTTAAAAAAAATAAAATGAAGTGGTGAAGAGAGAACTCCTTTGAAAAGGCAATTTATGGCTGTGAAGGAAAGTGAGATTACAAAATACCTAAGTGTCTTTAAAGCTGCAATGAAAGCTATTGATATAGTGTAGTGTCCTTTGGAAATACCTGCTCCTGAAGTGTCTTCTCCGTATCCTTCAGTTGCACAATTTTCCTAAAGTGGATTTATTCCAGACCTTCCTTATCAACCCCACCCTGCTCAAAATTTGCAGTTCCAGTTCCCCAGGTCAGCACTCATATTCCACTTATTTCAGTTTTCACATCACTCTAGAAGCAGAAAAATGGGTCTTGATACAGTTATCAGGAAATTTATTTTTTCCTAAATGTCACAGTTAGCCAACACCAGTTACCTTCTGCCTTCTTTATCCCATTAGTTCTTCCTCCTATTTTTCCATTCTTACTCTGTCAAGCCTGAAAGAGACAACAGAGCTGGGAATGGACATGAGAAAATAATTTCTACCTTCCCAAGAGTGTAGACTCTTGGGTCTCACTCCTGGCTTCTTTTGACCTGGTTACAGAATTAATAAAGAATGGAGTAGGAAGTAGGAATAGTCACATAACAGTAGGAAGTGTCACATAACTGCATGGGTGATGACTGCTGGTACCTATTGGTACTGCTGTCTTAAATATATGCATATGGAAGAGATGGTAAGTAGAAAAATGTTGGAAATGGCAGGATAGATCCTGAGAATCACTGACTTTCTCCCTGCCTCCTCCAAACATACACACATGTACATAGAAGTGGGATGATGACAAAGGAGATTAGGGACAGAAAGTAGACTTTCCAACCATTCTTACACATTCTGGATGACAAAAGCTTAGCTTATATTTTGGGCACTAAGGTAACTTCTTGACTCCGTGGCTTCCCTCAAAAAACAATCCCAGATCCTTTTCTTTAAGTACTGGTAATGTTATCCCTTACTGGCAAGAAGAGTAGGACAGTGCTAGTTTTGCTTTTTTTGTTGTTGTCTTGAAACCTGATGCTCAACCAAGGTGATGTTGCCAGTGGCCACAGAAAATGTACCAAGTCTGTTGAGAGCTTAGTCTTAAGCCCTGAAAAAATGTCTCAACTCTTAGTGGGGATGAAAGATGTTGCAAGGGTGTACTGTGCAAGCACTGGGGGGAATTTGAATATTGAGTTCTGTGATTTACTCGATATGCATAGAAGTGAAGCTAGTGAAGCATAGGATAAATTTAGTATTGTCTCAAGCCGCACAGCATTGCCTCTTGGAAACATGCTTGCTTCTGATTCTAGAGTGAATTAGCTCTAGATTAACTTCATCAGCAGAAATCTGTTTGATGTTATCTGTTATCTCTGTGGAGACCACAAGCTTCTGCACAGCACTGTGTAGGAGTAAGGGCACCTACTGGTCAGTATGCTTCTACATTCTAGCCATCTCAATCTGTGACAGCATCTTGAACTGCTTCAGCTGTAGTGATTGAAGTGATGAAGTGGAAATGCCATGCAACAAGGATCAAATGTGTTCTCAACTGCTAGAAGCTGATTACTACTCTTATTATCCTGAGAAACCACGGTCCTCTTTTCAAAGTATTTTGAGTCAAATTTAGACTTTCAGATCAAAAAGTTAACTTATGGGATGTAGGCATAGTCTCATTATCTCCTGCCTACACTTCTCTTTGCAGTGACTAGGTGAGCTTTTCTGCAGTAGGCTAGGCACCTTAAGTTTTCAATAAATGGCAGATGAAAGTATCTTAACATGGAATTGACTTGAATGGAATTGACAACAGATAAGCCCAGTTGTGTGTTGATTAGAGAAAACTTGTGTTAGGAACTTGCAAGAGCATCTTAACCAGACTGCTAAGATCACCAACGGAACAGACACTAAAAGTGAGAATGCTTGCCTTACAGAGAGAAAGTTACCCATATGCACTGTTGCAATGCTGAGCTGTGGTTAAATCCCACATCTCTTTAGTTCAACTCATTCTTCAGATATACTCAGGTTGAGGATTTGCAAGCCAGAACTTTCTCTTGGGCTGTTTCCATGTATTGCAGAAGGATGTAGATGGATGACTTACCCATTCCTCTATATGAATATGCATCTGGATTGACAACCTTTTACTACAGAACCATAGTCAAAACAGCACACCACTTACTCTAAATCATTTCACTTTGAATCTCTCATCTTATAGAAACAAAAGTACTGTTATGAATACAGCAACTTGGAATTTGTGTTTTTCACTTCTTTTTGTCCCACCTTTTCCTCACAGTGAATTGTCTATCTGCAAATTTGGATTAAAAATGTGATGAGCAGACTTTTATCCAAAGTCACTAATGACTCCAGCAGTTTATAGCAGGTCCAGACCTGTTTAATATCTTAATTATCAATATGGAGTGGATTGGACTTCAGTACATTTGCAGATGACATGAAACTTGAGGGAGTGGCTGATACATCAGAGGGCCGTTCAGCCATCCAGATGGATTTTGACAGTGGAAAGGCTGACAAGAACCTCATGAAGTTCAACAAAGAGAAATGCAGAGTCTTACAGTCCTAGGGAAGAACAGTCCCAGGTACCAGGACATGCTGAGGGAAACCCATCTGAAAAGCAGCTCTGCAGAAGAAGATACAGGGCTTTTGATAGACACCAAGGCAGACATGAGTCACTAGTGCATCCTTGCTTCTAGGAATGTTAATGGTTTTCTTGGTTGTGCTAGGTAAATCATCACCAAAAATTCAAGTGATCTTTTCCCTCTACTCAGCATTGGAGAGGACACACGTGGAGTACTGTGTCCAGTTCTGGGCTCCCCAGTGTGTTATATATGAACATACTAAAAACAGTCCATTAGAGGGCCAGGAAAATGATTGAAGGACAGGAGCATATCTCTATGATGAGAAGATGAGAGAGTTGGAACTGTTCAGCCTGGAGGCTCAGGGGGATCTCTTCAACAGCTGTCTGAAGAAAGAGTGCAAAGATGATGCAACCAGGCTTTACTCTGCAGTGCTCAGTGCCAGGACAAGATGCAGTGGGAACAAACTGGATTGCAAGAGGATCATGAATATCAGGAAAGACTTCTTTACTATGCAGGTGACAGAGCACTGGAATAGAAGTTGTAAGACCTTCCTCCTTGTGATCATCAAACGCCACCTGGAAGTGGTTCTGAGCGTACTGTCCTAGGTGGCCCTACTTGACTAGGAGCTTGGACCAGATGACCTCCAGAGATCCCTTCCATCTTCAGTCAATCTATGATTCTGAAATAGAGTTAATGCAGGCTGATCACATGAACTCTGAATTCCTTCATTAAGCGTGTAAGTCAGTCAAAATAAAGAATGGTTTTATAATAAAAAATGCTGTGAAATACCATCAACTTTCAGTGTGCAAAGTGGCCATACTGTGTAGATTCAAATGTGTCATTTCAGAGTGCTTTATGTCATAAAAAACTTTTTCAATCTGATGAAAAATACATTTCATATGGCATATTTAAATTTGTCCCAATGGGGTAATCTGACACATCTTGCAGGTAACATGCCTAGCATGCATTATATGTAATGTAGAGCTTCTGATCTGAAAGAAGATGGGAAAGAAAAATACAGTTGGCTTAAATTCTAGCAGTTGATAAGGAGGATGACAGAAACCTAAGCAGCTGTAAAGCATCATGTCATACTCATCCTTCAATTATCATTTTAGAGGCTTATCCTCTTAACAATGAAACTAGAAGAGAAGCACAGGGAAAATAACCCTGAATTGGTTCAGCTTATTTACTTGAGGAATGTCTAAGGAACTTTCTTGTCAATAATGTTTTCCCTACTTACTAGTTTATGGTATAAACTGTGGAGGATTTCATGTTCTATTGTCTTCCTAGAGCTGAACAATTCTGATACTCGAACTACATAAAAAGGCCATCTTCTAATCCAGCCTAAGGACCCTTTAACCTATGTGCTTACATGGAGGTCACCCTGGTTTGTACAAATGCTCTGCTTTTACAGTACAGTTTATTCACTGGCTGACATCATGAAGATGGGATCTGCAATAAGTACTTTTACTGTACCAAGCAGTGGAATTATCTTTTACAGGTTATTCTGATGCCAAGAACTTCAGGAACTGCAATGCTTAGAAGCATAGATATGTGATGTATGCAGCTTTCATTTTGCGTAATTGCAACTGGATGCCTCAAATAACTCATTAAAAAACATAAAAAACATAAAAAAACAAATGAGCTGCTGGACTAAAGTTAAAAAAATCAGGTGTGCTTTGAGTACAAGATGAAGATGAGAATTTGGTTGTTCTATTCAGATACTAGGACCTTTTGACCTTTATTGTAATAAAAAAGAAGCAGCAAGTACTGCTTGCAAAGAATGGGAAGATAAAGAAGTGGTTACATAATCATGATACTGTAGGTAATAAGTTGGTTTCCACAGAGTTCGTAAGTAAAGGTTGTAAAAATCTTTCCATGTCACAGATAGTCTACAATCTTTTTCTTACTCATAACTGTAACTAAAAGTGTTCCTCCAAATCTGCAGTTTAGAGTGTGATCTAGATGCTAGGAACTCTAGATTTGAAGAGTTTTCTTTTTAAAATTAAAATTGCAACATTGTCATCCTGAATTGCAGAAGATACATAGCTTCCAGCACCAGCCTCAGTAAATTGGCTTTGGGCTCCCATTTACAAGAAGGGCTGCAAAGAGGATCCAGGAAATTATAGGCCTGTCAGCCTGACCTCGGTATCAGGGAAAGTTACAGAGCAAATAATCTTGGATGAGATCACACAGCATGTGCGTGGCATCCAGGGGATCAGGCCCAGCCAGCACGAGTTCATGAAAGGCAAGTCGTGCTTGATCAGTATCATCTCCTTTCACTACTGGGTGACCAGACTGGTAGATGAGGGAAAAGCAGTTGATATAGTCTACCTATGGACTTCAGCAAAGCCTTTGACACAGTCTCTCACAGTATTCTCCTGGGGAAACTGGCTGCCCGTAGCCTGGACAGGTATACCCTTCTTTGGGTAAGAAACTCGCTTGAGGGCCATGCCCAGGTAGTAGTAAATGGAGTTAAGGCCAGCTGGCAACCCATTATAGTCCAGGAGCCATCTTGTTAAATATCTTTATTTATGACCTAAATTAAGGGACTGAGTGTACAAACTGAGAAAGTTTGAGATGACACCAAGTTGGGAGGTAGCACTGATCTGCCTGAAGGTAGGGAGGCCCTTCAGAGGGGTTTACATAAGATGGATTGCTGGGCTGAGGTGAACAGGATGAGGTTCAACAAGGCCAAGTGCCAGGTCCTGCACTTTGGCCAAATTAACCTCATGCAGTGCTATAGGCTTGGGGCAGAGTAGTTGGATGACTGTGAAGAGGAAAGGGACCTGGGGGTGTTGGTTGATGCTCAGCTGAACGTGAGCCAACAGTGTGCCCAGGTGGCCATGAAGGCCAAAAGCATCCTGACCTGCATTAGAAGTAGTATGGTCAGCAGGAGCAGGGAGGTAATCATCCCCCTGTACTCAACTCTGGTGAGGCTGCACTTTGAGTATTGTGTTCAGTTTTGGGCCCCTCACTACAAGAAAGACATTGAGGCCCTTCTGTCCACAGAAGGACAACGAAACTGGTGAGGGGTCTGGAGCACAAGTCTTATGAGGAGCAGCTGAGGGAGCTGGGATTGTTTAGTCTGGAGAAGAGGAGGCTCAGGGGAGACCTCATTGCTCTCTACAACTTCCTGAAGGGAGGTTATGATAAGGAGTGGTTTGGCCTCTTCTTGCAGGCAATAAACAGGACCCGGGGAAATGGCCGCAAGTTGTACCAGAGGAGGTTTAGGTTAGACTTAAGGAAGAACTTTTTCTCTCAGAGAGTGGTCAGGCACTGGAATGGCTGCCCAGGGGGGTGGTGGAGTTGCCGTCCCTGGCAGTGTTCAGGAGGAGGCTGGATGAGTAGCTACGAGATATGGCTTAGTAGTTGTGGTAATGGGAGGACAGTTGGACTAAGTGATCTAGTAGGTCCTTTCCAACCTTGTGATTCTATGATTTTATGATTTCAGAACTCAGATCAAAAGCAGGATGAAGTTGTACTCTGTACAATCATTGTGAGTTCGTTTTTTTTTGTTTTTTTTTTTTGGTGGGGGGGAGGGGTGATGACGGGAAAAAATGAACTGCAGTGATTAGTTGTAATTTCAGTAAAAGCTTGATCCTCTCTGATCATGGAGCACATAGTTCAATTTCTGGTAGCTTCCTACATTCATGTAATATCATTTTAGTGTGGACCTCATGCAGATCGACTGGTAAATCTGGTAAATCAGAATCAACCCTAAAAACTGCAGCTTGACCCATCACACAGGATGAGCTCAGCCCAGCGATCCCTCCCCCCACACCCAAGTACGGGTAGGAATCATACTTGTGCTGCCTTGAGCACTGACGTGAAGTGTGCAGAGCCGCAATGGCGGCCAACCCCCTGCCTGTATAAAAGCAGCCCTTAGGGAGTACCATAAACAGGCCCTGCCCCTTAAAAGGGTGTGTTAGGCAGGGAAAACAAGCAGGAAAGATCTTCCCTTCATTGTCATTCAGGCTGGGTCCCAGGATGTTGCAGTGAGGAAACTAAAGACTGTTAAAAAGGACTTTGCATCCCTTGGAAATATGTCAAAGGGATCAGGGGTGCAGTTCTCCTCTGTCCTTCAGATGGGTAGCTGGGACCAAAGAACATAAAGGAGGACATGTCAGATAAATAACTGGTGATCAAGACTGGTGGTGTCTTGATCAAGGCTTTAGGCACTTTGATCTTGGTCAGGCCTTTGAGAAACTCTGTGGGCTTCTGATGGACTGTGACTGAGCAAGTGGGGTGCAGGTATTCTGGGGAGCAAACTCTTTGGATTGATCACCAAGGCATTAAACTAGGTTGGAAGGGAAAAGGGAGAGGGGATAGATGTAGCAGAGAAGGTGATGGAGGAGCAAACAGTGGGGGGAGGGTGTTTCTGGACCTTATTCTTTCTAGCAGGGATGGGCTTCTTAGGAATGGGAAGGCTGGAGGCAGCTTGGGATGTAGCAATCATGAGATGGTGAATTTTAAGATCATGAATGGAAGAAATAAGGCAAAAAATAGCGTTGCTCTCTTGGACTTTTGGAGAGCCAACTTTGACCTTTGCTGGGACCTACTTGGAGGTATGTCATAGGCTAGAGTGCTTGAAGGCAGAGGGCTCAGCAACATTTAAAAAGCACTTCTTCCATGCTGAAAGTAGTGCAGGGTAAGAGTGGGAAAGACTAGGAAATAAGGGAAGGAAGGGAGGAGATCTGCATGGATGAGCAAGGAGCTCATGTATAAGATCAAAGGAAAAAAGAAGGTCTATGAAATGTAGGAAAAGGGCCTGTCCTCTCCTCTTGGTAGGAGTATAGGAGTGTTGTCAGGGTCTGTAGGGAAGAGACAAGGAAGGCTAAAGCTCACCTGGAGTGGAAGCTGGCCAAGGAGATAAAGGATAATAAGTTTTTTTTTTTTTTTTTTTTTTAAAGTATGTTAACAGTATTGAGTCATTAGTTTTCTCCCTTAGCTTGTTGCTGCTGTTTTGTTTTTAGGCCCATCTCCCTATCTTTTCCCCTTTCCCTCTATCCTGGGGCATGGGTCAGAGGGTCCCTCTGCCCTATTGGTCACGTAATTGGATCAGACTGGCCCCAAACCATTGACATTTATTGGCGTGTTGAAATACTTTTGAGAAGAAACCTCTGTGTGCTCTCCAAGAGTTTTGTTAGAAAGTTTAGCTGTTTTCTATATTGTGTGTCTGCAAACAAGGCCTTGAAGTCCAGGTGGATTGCCAGTGTTCTGAAATACTTGTGAACTCTCTGAGTGATATGCCAGTGCTTTTGGTTTTGGCACCTTGTCAACTTGCTTTTGAAGAAAGAAAGATGTATTTTCTTTTTCTTGTAAAACTGTTCTTCAAGAGATTACATTCCATCATTTTTCCTCTTTTAATACTCAGAGCATTCTGGGCCTTTATTAAGTTTGCCACTTTGCTCTATGAAGCTACGTGTATATATAATAAATGAAAAATACTGATGGAAATACCTATTTGGTATCTGCATACAATGTGGCATAAATTGGGCATTGAGAGTTATATCCCAGAGAGAGTTACTAATTTTATAGAACGTATTTCTAAACAGGCTTCCAGTCTCTCCCTTGCATCCCTTATGCATTTTTTGAATGTTCATCCAATGATCAAGTTGTCAGTCCCCCTGAATGTACTCTTCATCATTTCACTCAATGTCTTTGCTTATAATATTTTGAGGAAGCTTTCCCCAAAGCCAGAGAATACTGTGTGGCACAGGGATTGTGGAGGGACTTGGGAGGGACTTTAGAGAGATGGGCATCACTGGTGACATGTACTTTTTTGCAAGATCCTAGGAACCTAATCAGGTATTTGAGACAGATATTGCAGCTCAGGTAGATATGAGGAGGCACAAATTATTTTGGGCCTGGCTTACACTTACCAGGCCTTATTCAAGGGAAAGAGAGAGTCTCTGAAACTGAGCAAGAAAATCTTTAAGCTGAAAGGGAGAGTCTCTGGGAGAGAGTCCAAACTGAGAGTGAGAATCTCTCGATTGAGACAGTTTCCTTGCTGAGAAAAGCAATTGAGGAAAGCAATGGCAAAAACTAAAAGACAAGGAGTAGTTGAGGAACACACTTACTTGACCTTTTAAAATGACTGAAATTTGATTTTCAAGAAAAGATTTTTCACAGCAGCTGAATGTACTTGTTGTCACCTGGCTACTTCAATACTGGGGCAATGAGGTCAACAGTGTGTTGCTAGATAGTAGAGAAGCTTGCCAGCTGGGAAGCATTGCTAGGACTCAGCCATTGACAGAGGTTCAGTAGATGTCAGGATGAGGCCTTCACCCTCTGAAGTGGTTGCTATTAGCCGTAGAGGAAAAATACCCCTTCAAAGACACTCTAATGCCTGAGATAAAGGAATGGACTGATATGGAAAAAGGTATATGTTATTTGAGGGAATTCGCCATGGTGGAAATGTTGCATGACTGATTCCACATTCATTCCTGCTGACCCACACCAAGAGTATGATCCTGAGAGAGTCGGGTGTACACTGAGTATGTGGCAGAGATTCATAAGAACTGCTAAGAAAAGCACAGTGGTACAGTAGCAGGAGTGTATGACAGGGCAAAGAAGACCTCTTTTATTTGATCTGATTATTAGACTTCCTGACTTTGAGAAATATTTAACCCCTCCATTAACTTATATATCAGCCATTTTGGAAGTTACTGAAAGACTGGATAGAATGGAGAGTAAACAGGAAGATATGATGGAGAAACTGTGTACGTTGTTTAATTGTGATGAGCCCAGTGAACCCGTGCTGGCATCAGAGACACCTGATGAGAATCAGGGTTATCAAAACAGTCTGCTGAAAGGACTGATCAAATTGATATTCTCCCTACCTGTATCATCTGGTATCTCAGCTATTAAAAGCAGGCATCCTCCTCTTTGAACAAGTGACAACTATAGGTCTATGTTGTGTATGCCTTGTGGAGTTACTTACATGATCATGGAGAAAATATGAAGAAGTGGCATAGAAAACCCACTCCTGCAGTTGAACCAGCCCCAAACCATTGACAAGGATGGACCATCTTAAAATTTTTTGCTTACACACCAAATGTAATAACTCTTCAAAAATTCTGATTTCTTTTTCCAGAGGACAAGAGAGGACAAACACGTTCACTGTTTGGGCAGTAATCAAATGCTCAAGAATGAGACAAGAGCTTACTTTCCATTACTAAAAGCCCACTGATAGATTCAAATTCAAATACTTGATTTTTGTAGGGAGGGCCTTTGTTAAAGATAAGTCTGACAGATGCATCTTTGTTTTAAAAAAGTATCTTTTGCTAAATTTCTTTGACAAAAAGGGGGAAAAAAAATTACCAACTTCGACAGTTACTGTCAGTAAATTAATCCAGACTATATTTGTAAGCTTTTCAGTTTTTTCAGTTATAACACATTTACTTTTTATCAAAAAGAGAGAAAAATCTTAGGACGTTTAGAATTACTTCTAGATAAATCTGAGTTCCTTCTGTACCTGGGAGGTAAAAAGTCCTGATTCCTTGGGTCCTGTCCACATTTATGTAAAAAAGAAAAGAAAGCTGGTATATTCTGGTGTTCTTTCCTTCAGTAGTTCTTTAGATTTCTGTGCTTGCTTCTGGGATGTTGTAACATAACATGCATTTCCTTCTGCTCCAAGCACGACTGATGAAATGGCAATCATATACTGTTAGACTGCCTGACAGCCTTATCATGAAAGCAGTGGCTTGTGTGCAGGAGTCTTCATAGTCAGTTTGTATTTCAAGGCTTTTTTTGTATGAATCTCACAGGAAATGAGTGAGACAATAAGAATTTAGTACTATGATACCAGCATTCTCAGACACATTTTTTAATTCCATATGAGAAACAAATGTGTAAAAACAATTTGCAAAATTATGTTTTCCAAGTGATTTTTCTATTAAGTATTTTAACCAGAATTGGATATGTGTGACAAGAGTAAGCTTTTTTTTCCTACCCTTTATCACACTTCTGTTGCCTCATATAGTAACTTGTAAAAATATCTGTATCTGTTGGTTGTCCCTAGAAATCTGAAATAGTACATTGTGTGGTCTGAAAGAGGAACTTTACTGGTAAGGTTCTGAGCACCCTGCACCAAGGCAGTTCTTGGTCATAATGTCTCTGAAGTAGCTCTGACATCTAAAAGTAGGTGTCTCTTTCAGCTGACATAGGAGGATTACTCCTGCTCCAACTGATGTAGAAGATCTGTACTGGTCTAGTGTCCAAAGCCATAACATTACACTTCTATTTAAACAACACACATTCAGAAATGAATTCAGCTACCATCAGACATGCGGATTGAAGTATAAGACAGTAAATTTGGAAATTTGGAATATGGAATATTTTACTGACTATCTGACTTATATCTCTAACTTCCCAAAACCAGAATCTGAGAATGGATGTTTAGGTGATCGGTTATGTAACAGAAGTACTGCATTAGAGAGGAAATGCATTTAAATGCCAGTCAAGAATTACCAGTGGGGTTTCTCATTCTTTCTGTAGGAAGTTGGCAAAATTAATTAAAAAGTATCATCCCATTTTCTTTCTTTGAAAGCATAAAATGATACTAAATTGAGGTTCACAGATTTTTGACAATTTCTTGCAATCCTTTATTCTTGAATATATAGGAAGAACATACTTGCATTTTCTCAGACCCTTATGGAAAGTTAAGTATCAGCAGTTGAATTTTGCAGCTACTAGTATCTTAGAAATGCAAAGTGATGGACATAAGGGGACATCCGCTGCTATTGAGAGGCAGTGCACTGACAATACTGCTAGCTCATGCAACAGTGTTCTAAGAAAGTAAAATTAACAGAGATCATTATACTTGACTTACATTTTATACAGACTCCAGGAAAGACTGGACAGAGGGGGCTTTTTACTTACTATCCTTTTCTTTTTGTTCTTTTTATTTTTATTTATTTATTTATTTATTATTTTTTCTTGTTCCTTATGTGTTTGTGGATAGGGGAGTAGGAAGGCAAGATAGGGTAGCTGGAAGAACAGATTTTATTTCTTTATTTGTTTACCTCAGAGCTGCAAAAAGTTCCTCACCCACATGCTTCAGCAACTGGCTGAATTGATGGTTGTTTCTATAGCTATTGCAGCTGTAAGCAATCTGCAAGTCTAGCAGTGGGAAGCACTTATATTGAACAGTGTGCCCTGGAAATTAATAATAGCACCACGACTTTGCCATTGGTCCCATCACACTGAGGTATATTTAAAGTGTATATCAATTGTGTGGGGCTGGTTAGTAGTCCTGAGACAGTCCTAGCAAATATGTGAATGGGTAAAAATAATACTGACAGACTTTTCTTAAATAAATTCAGTGTGGAAAGAGAAAAACTGTCAGTGTCATTTTAGACTAGAAACACAATGATACTTCTCTGGAAAAACTATCTAATTCCTGGGACTTCCCTATGTTCATAGCTGTGTCACTTTCAGATAACACGGTCACATTAGTTCTCCATGTGGAAAACCTGTACCATGGTGTCTGTCATTAGGCAACTCCTGAAAGTTCTTCAGAAATTTATTTATTTATTTGAGATGTTTATTCATCTTGAATGCTAAGAAAGTCCACTTCCTATCAGTTAGAATAGTCCTATTGATAAGGGTGTTTAGCCTAACATTCAAGAGGCAAAGCAGATACTGAGAAAAAGAAGACATTAAAAATAATTGTGTTTCTCACATCTGCCCTCAGGATTTTCTGGACTTTCCAGTGTCAACAAATGTGTAGTGTATTAACTACTGTGACAGTCTCTCATATACTTTAATGACTAAAGCCACAGGTAAATTAACTTTCCACATACTCTAAACACAAAATCAAAAAACCAAACAGAAAACAAAAAAGTCTACAGCCAAAGGTGCTGAAAGGAGAAGTCTCACTGTTTCAGAAAGCTTTCACACTATGGTGATGAAGAAACAAAATGTATTGAGCAGTGAGTTTGGTGTATAAAAAACAACTCATTCATTTCCCATTTTATTATCAAAGTCATAGCAGTTGCCCCACATACACTCATTTAGCTAGTTTACATTTTAATCTAAAAATTATTAGAGAACATTCAGAGGAGGGTTACAAAGACTGTGAAATGCCTGGAGGGGAAGATATGTAAGGAGCAGCTGAAGTCCCCTGGTTTGTTCAGCCCATAGCAGAGAAGGCTGAGAGAAGGCTTCATGGTGACCTAGAGCCCCTCACACAGAGCAGAGCAGCAGTGCTGAGCTCTGCTCTATGGTGACAGCAACAGGACCTGAGGGTGCATGGAGCTAATCAGAGGAGGGTCAGGTAGGAGTTAGGGGAGTGTTCTTCCCCAGAGGGCAGTGGGCATGGAATGGGCTCCCAAGGGCAGTGTATCCAGAGCTACTGGAGTTCATGGGGTGTTTGGACAATGCTCTCAGACATAGGGTGTGAATTTTGATGCTCCTGTGGGGAGACGGGGGTTGAACTCAATAGTCCCTCAGGTTATTTTATGATTGTATGATTCCATGATGTAAACTGATGAATTGATGAAATTGTTTTTTTGGCTTTCATTGCAGTTTTTGTTGGTCTTGTTGTTTATTTCAGCAGCAGGAAATGGGGGGAATTTTAAAATATTTTTCCTTTTTCACTATTGATTCACATTTTAGTAAAGAAATTTGTAAAAATTTTTACTGGGTGAGGAAAAGTGGGGAAGAAAAATCCACTTGCCAAATTTCAGTTTTGGTAATGAACAAGGGCCAGAATGAAAAGCAGGCTGTCATTTAATTCCAGGCCCAGTTTTGGAGTTAGACAATCAAAACGGTTTTCCATTCAGATGAAGCACGAAACATGCTTTTTATTTTCTTATAAGAAGATAAATGTGAATGTCCTAAAGCTAAGAATGTCTCAAAGCCATTATCTTTTATCTTTGATGAAACAGCCAGCTATTTTATATTATCAAGAAAAATACTTCAATAATACTTAGTAAGAACAGAGGGAGGAAGATCAAGCCAGAAGGAGTTAATTGCTAACAACATAATCTTACGAGAAGAAATATCATTTCTGTATCTGACACACTACCCTAAAATTTTCCCTCAGCTAGTAATACATTTCTTACTGTCCTTTGTGAGGCATGTTTTCTAACTCACAAGACCTTCCCACCATTTCTGGTATTCATTCTTTCTGCTTTTTTTTATTGATTCAGTCTCCTAGTATTCATATGCATCTCTTAAGACATCTTCCTCCTCAGATCAAAGCCTAGTTTGCATATCTGCATTCTAGCACATTAATTACTTTTCTCTTTGACCTTTTGCAAAACATTAAGCAAGGACATTTCAAGAAATTTCTGCAGCTGATCATCAGTTACATTACTTTGCCTCTATCTTCTGAAGTCTTTTGAAGCTACATGCAGTTCTGTAAGACCAAATATTCCCCAAAAGCACTGGGTATTATTAATATTACTCTCATAGCTACTAGAAACACCAACTGTAAAGCAGTCACTGTAAAATTTGGATTGGTTAGGGCCAGTCTTCTACAGTTATGCAAATATTTTAAGGTTATGCATATGCTTTTAAATAACCATGCATAAAAGGTGAAATGAAATAATAATGTCACTTTATCAGAACGTCTGAGTAGAAGTATTTTTAAGAAGTTGCTATTTCATACTGACATAGATAATTGCCTTACGCATACAGTTATTCTTGCATACTTGCTGAATATATGTGTACAAATCAACCAACTTAGGAAACAGCAAGTGCATTTGTTTCCTTACAGCATTAACTGTCCTGCATCATCCAAGTGAAAAATTCAGTGGATTCATCTGAACTGTTTGTCTTGTGGTACTGGCTTCATAAGAAATAATATTCAGTTTTTCTTAAATAATTTACCTAAAAATATTCAAGCTAACCATCTCAGAAATGGGATCGATGCTGCAGCTAGTAATTATGTAATGATTTTAAATACTTGTGTCTCAAATTTAACATCAGTCCTGATGGAAGCATTTCTGAATTTATTTTGAATTGGTATCCCTTAACGCTGCACCATAATCCTGAGCTAAACAAGTTTCTGTTTTGGTATCTCACATAATTTTTTCATTCCCTAGAATAAGTCTATCAGTAGAAATACCAACAAAAGCACTCATCTAAGGTATGCCTGGGATAGGACAATAGGGTGTCCTATCCTCATGGAAATGGACAGCTTGCTTTCTTATAGGCAGGTTTCCTGTATCTACTACTTCTTGTTAATCTCAGAACAAAATACTTTTGTTAGTACTTCACACAGAACTTTGGTGGACTTTGACAAGAACCCAGTCATGGAAATTAAAGGAAAGAAACCTCATTGCTTCCTCTGAATGCCTTGGCAGTTCAAGATGAGGTGCTTCATCTTCTGTCTGCACGGTGTCTGCAGACAGCATTTTTGCTGTTTACACAGCTGCAACACTGTGACTGCTTCTGTTATGCAGACCATTCTTCCCATCTCCCTTCTGTACTGTCAATTACATTCGCTGTTGTCAAATTGCTCCCTTACATTGCTAGCTGCTCAGGGCAAGGATTGGCTAGCTTTCATATAGGGCTGTTGCCTAGTTACAGTGTAAGAAGAGCCAATGTACAACTAGAAACTATTGTGTGCTCCATCCCTGTTCTTTTTAATATTTCTTTTTCTGAAGATTAAATGAGAAATTCACCAAGTATCATACAAGCACAATGGTATAAACAGAACTCCAAATATCTCCCCTTTAGTTACATTCACTGTTTTATGACAGTCATTTTATTTTTAAACTATTTTGTTTTTTAAATTTATTTATTTTTAATTTGTATGTATTTTAAAAATCTATTTTTAAAATAAATAATATTTTAAAACTATTATTTAAACTAGATTTTATCCTGCCAGTATGCTTTCAGATTATGTGGGAGGCTATAGCAGAACAAATCATCACCTTCTTCTCTATGCCCTCAGATGAAAATGTCCAGAGAGCAGCTGCTGAACTTTTGCATATCAGAGTTACCAGTTCAGCATATCCTTTATAGCCTGGCAGTTAATTTCTCAACCTCTCTATGCATTTTAGCCAGGTAATGACACAAAGGAGTCATGGTCAATTCAGCCATTGTAGTTTCATTTATCAGTGTTCAGAAGTTAACATCCACTTACACATAAATTACTAAATGAAGAGTAAAATAACTGAAAAGCTAGAAATGGTTTTGATACTCAGTCTTATCTAAACAGAAGGATGATTTCAGGAGTTAATAATAAGGTTTACACATCTCCAAAGTGAAATGACTGTAAATAACATTGTTCAATATATTTTCCCAGTCTTTGTTGAAATTTTTCTGAATAATATATGCAGGGAGAGAAGTAACTGGAAAGTGATTTAAATGATCTAATGCTGTTGCTATCTTCTATTTCTAGGAGAAACTAAACTAAGAATCTTAAAGGGGAAGTGTCCCTGACAAATAGCAACATGCATATATGTACACTGAGAGTTGACATTCTAGTCTTACAAGCTTTTAAGGCTACTGATTTTAGCCTGATAGAACCCTGCGCAGTTCACAAGAACAGTAAATTACCTCATTTTTACCTGCCCTACCTGGAATGTATTTTAAATATATTTTAATACAAGACTGTATTACAAGAAATCAGTTCTCTACTGCCAGGGAATTGTGGTAGATGTACCATCCAAAGAGACTTTCAAGGCAAGGCTGGACCAGGCCCTGGGCAACCTGATCTAACTGTGGATGTCTCTGTTAATTACAGGGGAGCTGGACTAGATAACATTTATAGACCCCTTCCATCTCTAAGGATTCTGTGATTCTATTCTATGACAAATGAACTAGAACAGTCAGATCTAAACAGAATCTCTTGGTTTCAGTTGGTTATTTTTTTTCATTAATTGTTTTTTCTCTAATTGCTTCATATTGTAAAACCAGCAATGAATTGACTTAGTTATGTCAGAACTAAGGGTTTTTTTTCTTTTTCTTTTCTGTAAAATTACTGTGATAAATTTTCGCCAGTAGAGAGCAGATTTGCACTCCAAATCCTGTCCTCGCCCAGAGATGTTGAAAAACTCAACTTATTACATGCTGTAAATATCTTTCAAATGCAGTCACCTGGTAATGTGCTTATATACCTGTTTTCTTTATTGGTCTCAAACAGTCTTTAAAGTTTTCCCTGGTTATTTCAGTGGCTTCTTCTGGAAACTGTAATGGTTATTGCACATTTTTCAGTTCTACAGTGGAACTTTACAATTCTTTTTATATTAATCTCATGTTCAGGAAAGAACTGACTATTCAGAGGCAAGAATCATGATCGTGTTTTAAGCATTCTACGCTGATAAGTGTTGTAGAAGTGCTGAAGGCTGATCATCTCAAATTATTTTATGTCCAACTGTATGGGAACTGCTGAGTCGTGGCCTGAACTTCTGATTGATCACCTGAGGTGATCCAACTTGGTTTTCTAATATTTACTACATTACAGAAGCTAATATGCTTTTACGACTTACTTCTGGCAAGATAATCATAGAATTGTTAACTCTACTAGAAATGAGAATACATTTTTGACCATTTAATGGAGAAATGTCAGTGTAGATTAATTGACTGCTTAAAGGTATTCATTTAAACAAGATATTCATTTGCACAGACTGAACAAGGTAGCTTTTTTATTCAGAGTGACACTAAGTGCAGAACTGCAGCATTTTATGGAAGGTGAACTGACCTGTGCTGTTGACTTTGTTGAAGATAGAGTTCTTATTGCTCTCCCTTCTACTCCATTTGCCACTTCTATCTGTCCTCCTTGGTGTAATTTTCATTCTAAGATGAGCTTAAAATGGAAATGCCAAGCTCAGACACCAACAGATTTTGAAAAATATAGTAACTAGTCTGAGGCTTCAGCTCATTGCAGGAAAGGGGTTTTTTTTGCTTGTTTGTTTGTTTTTCTTTCTGTGGTGGCAACCCTTGCTATTCCAGAATGATCTCTGTGATTCATGGAAAAAAAATAGTAGTGACTATTTTAAATTTCTGAACATTAATCAAGAACTATCATTTGGTGGTCTAATTCCAGCTGAAAAAAAAAAAAATATATAGCCTTGAAGGATTTCTGATACTAACATCATTGTTAATCATAAAATCAAAACCATAGAATTGCTCAGGTTGGAAAAGACCTTAAAGATCATCGAGTCCAACTGCAGCCTAACCACAGTACCCTAACTCTAACAACCCTCCACAAAATCATGTCCCCGAGAACCAGATCCAAATGATTTTTAAACACATCCAGGTATGGTGACTCAACCACCTCCCTGGGGAGCCTATTCCAGTGCTTAACAACCCTTTCTGTAAAGAAGTTTTTCCCGATATCCAAGCTAAACCTCCCCTGGCACAACTTGAGGCTATTTCCATATGTCCTGTCACCACTGAGAAGAAACCAATCCCGCTCTCACTGTAAGCACCTTTCAGCTATTAGAAGAGAGCAATAAGGTCTCCCCTAAGCCTCCTCTTCCTCAGACTAATCAGCCCAAGTTCCTTTAGTTGCTCCTCAGAGGGCGTATTCTCCAAGCCTTGTTCCCTTCTTTGGACCTGTTCCAGCACCTCAATTTCCTTTCAGTATTGAGGTGCCCAAAACTGAAAACAATACTCAAGTTGAGGCCTCACCAATGCTGAGTACAGGAGGAGGATCACTTTCCTAATCACACATTTCTGATACAAGTCACACCATTTCTGACACAAGCCAGGATGCCATTGGATTTCTTGGCTGGGCACACTGCTGGTTCATATTCTGCTGAGTGCCTATAAGCAGGTCACAGTACTGTACAGTACAATATCAGATCCCTTTCTGACAGGCAGCTTTCCAGCCTCTCCTCCCCAGGCCTGTAGGGTTGCTTGGAGTTGTGACCGAAATGCAGGACCTGCCACTTGGCCCTATTGAAACTCATACAGTTAACCTTAGCTCTTAGATGCGATCTATCCAGGTTCCTCTGTAGTGCCTCTCTTCCGTCAGGCAGATCAACACTCCCTCCCAAGTTGGTGTCATCTGCAGATTTACTGAGGATGCACTCAATCCTCTTGTCAAGACAGTTAATAAAGATGTTAAATAGAAGCAGCCTCAGTACAGAGCCCTGGGGGACACCACTGGTTATCAACTGGCTATCAACAGGATTTAACTGCATTGACTGTAACTCTATGGGTCTGGCCATCCAGCCAGTGTTTCACCCAGTGGAGCGTATGCCCATCCAAACCGTGGACAACGAGCTTCTCCATCAGGATGTTGTATGTATATATAATGCTGGAAATTTCTAGGGATTTATCACAGCATTGACTTTGAACTTGTCCTGTAGGACATACAGTACACAATGCAAAAAACTATGTTACAAGCCAACTGATGAGAGCACTTAAAGATAACTTTTTTTCTTCATGGTCTATAATATTATCTAGTTACTAATGTTTAGATAATCTAGCCAAGATGTCTTGTGACGTTTCTCCTAAAATGTCTAAAAGGAAAAGTATACTGGCAATACAATATATTTGGATATATTAGTCAGAAAAATGTGCTGGAGATAACCAAATTTAATCATAATAATTCAGCTTTACTTGATATGACTTACACAGATTCACTGGAGTGGTTGAAGGCTGTCAGCTGTCAGTCACTGGAGTGGTTAAAGGCTGCTAGTCTTAGACCAGGAAGAAATGCAGCTTAAACTTCACTAAGAAACCAACCTGTCTTTGCTGGCATTTTTCTGAAGGCTTTCAGCCTTAAGCATAATGAATACTGAAGATAAATGTTGGGTACCTATAATGTAAGTGTTTTATTATGGAACTGATGACATACTGTTTTGTTTGTTTTTATTATTTTTATTTTCTTTTACCTTAGGTTGATGTTAGATAGAAGAAGTCTCCATGTGTATGATGCTTCTCTTAATTCCCATGCAGCAGCCTGGAGTCAGGAGACTCAGTTTCTTGGCACAGCTGCATACTTGTGTCAGTTTCATTTCCCACTCAGAGAAATAACCATTGCTTAATGCTGGATCTGAGAAGTCCTAGATTATGGTTTCTGATTCCATGTTCTGGGTTTGTTTTGCTTTGTTTTGGTTTGTGATTGTTGTCTTTTTTCTTTCTTTCAGCTAGGACCTGCCTTTCCTGAATCCATGCTAGCTGGGCCTGATCTGACAGTTGTCCCATACATGCCATGTGATCTCATTTACAATGATTTGTTCCTTTTCTGTCATCGAGGTCAGGCTGATAGATCTGTTGTTCCCTGGACACTCCTTAAGACCATTCTTGTAGATAGGATTCACGCTGGCAAACCTCCAATCCTCTAGGACCTCCCCAGTTGACCAAGAACACTGATAGATGCTGGAAAATGGCTTGGCAATAACCTCTGTTAGCTCCCTTGGCACCCTTGGGTGGATCCTATCTTGTCTCATTAGACTTGTGGCAGTCCAGGTGGAGCAGTAGGTTGCTGGCTGTCTCCACCTAAATCATGGGGAGTTTATTCTGCTTCCCATTCTAGACTTCTAGGTCAGGAAGTAGATTTCCCTGAGGATAATTGATCTGACTTTTATACACCAATTTTACAGAAGGCACTGAGAACCACAGTCTTTTCCTTATTTTCTGCAGTCTCATTCCCTGACGCATCCAGTAAAGGCTGAAGATTCTCCATAGCCCCCCTCTTACTGTTAATATATCTGTAAAAAGTTTTTTGTTCTCTTTTACCACAGTGGCCAGGCAGAGTCCAAGCTTGGCTTTTGCCATTCTAATTTTCTCCCTGCATATCCTAACAATTTCTTTGTACTCTCCCCGGGTTACCCATCCCTTCTTCCATAGGAGATAATCCTCTTTTTCTCCTGGAGTTTCAGGAAAACCTCCCTCTTCATACTGGTATTCTTCCCCACCAGCTCATCTTACAGCACAGGGGGATAGCCTGCTCCTGTGCCTTTAAGACTTCCTTCTTGAGGAGCATACAGCCTTTCTAGATCACTTTACCTTCAGGACGGACTCCCAAGGAACCTCCAGTGTTCTGGACAATTCACAGGCTGCCCTCCAGAAGACCAAAATAGCAGTTTTGCAGACCCTCTTCCTGACTTCACCAAGAACAGAGAACTCTACCATTTTGTGGTTGCTTTGCCCAAGAGAGCTTCTGATTTCCACATCTTCCGCCAGTCCTTCTCAGTTTGTGAATAGCAGGTCTAGCACTTGCTAAGACGCCTCCCTGATAGGCTCTTTTACCAGCTGTGTCAGGATGTTGTCTTCCACACACTCTAGACACCTCCTAGACTTACGTATTATATTTCCAGTATATATCAGGGAAGTTGAAGTCCTCCATGAGAACAAAGGCTTCGTGAACACCTACAACATGTTGATGATATCATCTTATGGAGCAACACTACAAAGGAAGTTTTCAAGAAAAGAAACAAAACACTCAATCTTCTGAAAGCCACACAACACCCTCCTTTGGTCACTAAGCAGACATTGCACTGAAAAGATATAAAACAGCAGGCCAAGACACAACATATAGTACAGGCAGATCAGCATCTTCTTTCATCCAGATGGCCTATATTAAGCTGGTCTGAGGCACTCTTTGTCTATCCATACAATTAAAAATCTTGTTATTTGTGGTGTTTCCTTGTTTGTGTACAGTTACACAAGTAATCAATAGCAAAAGGTCCAAGATAAACACTTTTACTTGCAGATCATTATCTTAAGAGAACTCAGTATCTCACAACATCTTTTCATGTTTTCTTCCAAGATTACCATACAGGTTCTTGGCAAGAAGCATTTATAACTAAAGCATTGCTAACTGTGTCTGGCTGGGATAGTGTTAATTTTCTTCACAGCAGCCCATTTGTTGCCATGTATTGGATTTGTGACTAGAACAGTGGTGATGATAACCAGCATTTTGCCTGCTGCCTAGCAGCATTTACACAACATGTAGTTTTCTTAGACTACAACCACAGAAAGTCTGGAGTGACTGAGACATTGGTAGAAGACAAAAGCCAGACACCTGTACTGAGCTGGCCGATTCCATCCTGCATAATACTGAAACCAGTAAGAATAAATGTGGGTAAAGATCTGGGAGTCTGGGAGCCATTCATTGCTCAGACACTGATGATTGATCTATTTGTGAGAAGCAGCCAGCTATTGTCATCAGGTCACCTGTAGGGACATTTATTTCTTCTTTCTATCTCCAATTCAAATGTCTTTATTGCAGCTCCCGAGTTTTCTCACTTTTGCTAATCTTATTTGCTCACCTGTCCTGCTGTAGAGGCAGTGAGTAAATGA